>CAUYSK010017982.1:0-14328 GCA_963575035.1 Avahi laniger
AAAATTAGCCGGGCATGGTGGCGCATGCCTGTAGTCCCAGCTACTTGGGAGGCTGAGGCAGGAGGATCACTTGAGCCCAGGAGTTTGAGGTTGCTGTGAGCTAGGCTGACGCCACGGCACTCACTCTAGCCAGGGCAACAGAGTGAGACTCTGTCTCAAAAAAAAAAAAAAAAAAAGAAATTCCATTCCCAGAGGACTAGTTAATTAATAAATAAATAATTAATAAACATAATTAATTAATTGAGATATCACTATATGCTGATTAATGCTTTCCCACACAATCTTTAGCTCTGTGTAGCATGTAACAGCAGCTTATTTCTTTAAATTAAAAAAAAAAAACTGAACAAACAAGTCATCGTTCACGTGCAACTCTTAGGGCCTGCTCTTTGAGCTGTCTTCCTAGAAGTGGAGATATATTTGAACCGTTTTATTTATATTTCCTCTTCTGGTCCTCCTTTCTTTGTGATTAGTGCCGTGTCATCTCAAGTCAGCTGTTTGGGATTCAGAGTGTCCCTTTGCATATTATACAAAATAGTTATAAACCATTCATTCTTAAATGTTTACCTTTAACTCATTGTCACTGTTCTAACTATATTCATGGAAAATTAACTCGAGACCCACTGATTTTGGGATACTAGCATGCATACAAAGATCATTTTTCTAATCCCTTCAAAAAGTTTGGAGTCTTTGCTATGCGTGCTTAGTCTATTGACAGTTGGAAGTTATTTCCTACTTATATTTGAGTGAATGAAATAAGGTTGTATCTATAAGGTACCAAGAAAATCAGAGTTTTAGTAACTAACCAGTAGGTTAAATCATTGTGGATGGTCAAACAGGATACTAGAGGCCTACAGTTGTTTTCGTTTTTTATTTTAATAGTTTTAGGGGGTACAAGTTGAATTCTGTTACATGTATGTATTGCATAGTGGTTGAGTCCGGGCTTTTGGTGTATCCAACACCCAAGTAGTGTCCATTGTATCTCATAGGTACTTTTTCATCCCTCACCCCTTCTATCCTTTCCCCCTTTTGAGTCTCCAATGTCTATTATACCACTCTGTGTTCCCTTGTGTAGCCATAGTTTAGCTCCCACTTATAAGTGAGAACATGCAGCACTTATTTTTCTGTCCCTGGGTTACTTCACTTAGAATAATGACCTCCAGTTCCATTCAAGTTGGTGCAAAAACCATTATTTCATTCTTTCTTATCACTGACTTGTACTCCATTCTATATATGCCACATTTTCTCAATCCACTCATCAGTCGATGGGCACTTAGGCTGATTACATGTCTTTGCGATTGTGAATTGTGCTGCGATTAACATACAAGTATAGGTATTTTTTTGATATACCGATTTCTTCCCCTCTGGGTAGATAACCTCACAATAGGATTGCAGGATCAAATGGCAGATCTACTTTTAGTTCTTTGTGAAATCCCCATACTGATCTCCATAGAGATTTTATTTACATTTCCACCAACAGTGTTTAACACATTGACTGCCACACTAGAAAAAATAAATTTTTCCCTGGGGCCATAGCGTTTTATGAAAACAAAACGATCCTTTCTAATTTGTTATTTTTTATTGTTTTCTGTGTGTGAGTTATATGCAACACAATCCATGTTTTTAGAATTAAATTGCCAATATTAATTGTAACAATAAGAACATCAACAAGTAAGATTTTCATGAACCAACTGCAGGGTTTTGCTTCACAAGGCCCCAGGCTCAAAACTAGTGCAAGTTAAACACAACTCACATGGCAGTCAATGTGTTAAGTGTTCCCTTTTCACTGCATCTGTGCCAACATCTATTGTTTTTTAACTTTTTAGTAACGGCCATTTTAGTTAGAGTAAAATGGTATTTTATTGCGGTTTTAATTTTCATTTCCCTGATAATTAATGATATTGAGCATTTTTCTTTTTCTTTATTTTTGACCATTTGTGTATCTTCTTTTGAAAAAAGCCTAGTCATGTCATATGCCCACTTTTTAATGGGGTTATTTGGTTTTTCTTGTTAAGTTGTTTGAGTTTCTTGTAGATTCTTGATATTAGTCCTTCATCAGACACACAGTTTGTGCATATTTTCTCCCATTCTGTAGATTGTCTATTTATTTGATTTGCTCTTTGCTTTTGATTATTTATTTTTCTATGCAGAAGCTTTTTAGTTTAATTAAGTTCCATTTGTCTATTTTTGTTTTTATTGCATTTGTTTTTGGGGTCTTAATTATAATAAATTCTTTGCCTAGGACAATGTCCAGAAGAGTTTTCCCTAAGTTTTCTTCTAGCATTTTATATGTTTCATTTTTATTGTTTTATTTTCTTACTTTTAAGTCCTTAATCCACCTTAATTTTTCTGTATGGTGAGAGATAGGGACCCAGTTTCATTTTTCTGCATATAGCGATCCAGTTTTCCCAGTACCATTTATTGAAAAGGGTGTCCTTTTTCCAGTGTATGTTTTTATTGACTTTGTCAAAACTCAGTTGGCTATAAGTATGTGGTTTTATTTCTGGGTTCTCTATTCTGTTTCATTGATCTATGCTCTATTTTTATATCAGTACCACACTGTTTTGGTTACTGTAGCCTTGTAGTACAATTTGAAGTCAGGCAATGTTATGCCTCCAGCTTTGTTCTTTTTGCTTGGGGTTGCTTTTACAGGCCTACAATGGAAAGAGAACTGGAGTTGAAGTCAGGAGAACAATATTCTGGTTGTGCCAATGACGTTTTGTATGACCTTAAATCACTCCCATTCTCTAGTACTCAGGTTCCTCATCTGCAGAATAAGAGTTGCACCCAGCTCTGTGTTGGCCAATGCCTGGCATAGTGCTGCCATATCCACACTGTTTGCCTGTGTAGACATCACTAATCAATCACAGCATTTCTCTCTCTTCTGCTAAGCTGGGACACAGCCTCAAATTCCTCCCAACACAATCTTCATTCTACCAGGGTGGAACTAAAAGATGAAACCATTTAATCATCCTCTGAATTAGATGTTTTCTAAGATCTCTTCTAGCTGTAACATGTTAAAATCCAAAAAAATAAAAAAGCAAAGCAAAACAAAAAGAAAAAGGAAAACTTAGGCTGAATTCATACATCAATCTGATATGTGACAATTTGCGATTTGAAGTGTTTGGCCCCAAATATTAAACAATGAAATATGCTGGCCTTTGCTAATTAAAAAAAGATGAAGCATACATTTTGGAAAGAGTGATGTGCTATTTCCTCCACCTTAAAGCTAGAGGGAGTAAAGAATATAAATGCAAATTACATGCAAATATACTTTGGAGACCTTCCTATTTCCTATAACTGAATTCAGCTTCTGGGGAAATATAAAAGATGACTCCAGCTCTATATTTCCCAGGAGTTAACTTTGAAAGTTTTCAAGAGCCTTACAGAAATTATACCTTCTATAACAAAATAAAATGGGTTTTTCAATGTTAATAAGTGAAAAGAAAGTCTGTAAGTGGGGATAAAAGGTAAAACTTGGCAACTGTGACTCTAAGACCTGAGAATCACTTTTTTTGGTGGCTGTCCTTGAGTGTGACTGTAACCTGCACACTGGCCTGGGATGAGGGGAGAGGGGATGCTACTCCCCACTATTGCTATTCCCCAACTACGGGCACTAAGCCTTCTTTTAATTCCTCAAAGCATTAAGATGAATTCAAAGGAATCAACACAGAGAGAACCATGGATTAAGACTACCTGGTTCATTCAGATTGGCAGCTCACAGATAGAACCACGGAATAAGACTACCTGGTTCATTCAGATTGGCAGCTCTCGCTGTAGGCAGCTCCTCCTGGCTCCTTATCTCCTAGAAGCACCATCAGCCATCTTGTCACAACTCCCTAAAATAGTTCACACTTACAAGATCAAGGCCAAAGATACACTGGGGTTCTTGCTCCTGCCCACCCAAAGTCCATCTCTAGCATCTCTCTTGCTATAGTCTGAATATATATTTCCCTCCAAACTTTATATGTTGGAACCTTAAGCCCTAAGGTATTAAGATGTGGGACCTGGCCAGGCGTGGTGGCTCACGTCTGTAATCCTAGCACTCTGGGAGGCCAAGGTGGGTAGATCGCTCAAGGTCAAGAGTTTGAGATCAGCCTGAGCAAGAGCGAGATCCCGTGTCTACTAAAAAAAAAATAGAGAGAAATTACCTGGACAACTAAAAATATATATAGGAAAAATTAGCCAGGCATGGTGGCGCATGCCTGTAGTCGCAGCTACTTGGGAGGCTGAGGCAGAAGGATCGCTTGAGCCCAGGAGTTTGAGGTTGCTGTGAGCTAAGCTAACACCATGACACTCACTCTAGCCAGGGCAACAGAGTGAGACTCTGTCTCAAAAAAAAAAAAAAAAAAAAAGACGTGGGACCTTTTAAGAAGTGATTGGGTTACGAAGGCTCCACTTTCATCTGTGGGAATAATGCCCGTATGAAAGGAGCTTCAGAAGCTGCCTGGCCCTTCTGTCCCTTCCATCATGTAAGGGTACAGTGTTGTTCCCTCCAGAGGGTGCAGCAATCAGGTCCCATCCTGGAAGCAGACAAAGGGCTTTCACTGGACATCAAATCTGCTGGCACCTTGGTCTTGGACTTCCCAGCCTCCAGAACAATGAGCAATAAGTTTCTAGAATTTATTTTAACAAATTACCCTGTCTAAGGTATATTGTTACAGCAGCAGGAATGGACTAAGACTCCTGTTTTGTTTCCTCTCCGTGGATGAGGGACAGTGAGAATGGCCACCTCTTCCAAGAGGCCTACACATACCCACGGGGTCTGTATACCACATGAAAACCCATATGTTCAAGACAGACAGAGACTCTTTAAACAACAGTTATTATGTGTTAGAAGAAGCCCTAGTTAGGACAGAGCTTTTCAAGGTTAATGAGAATGAAAATTGCTTGAGGACATCACTAAAATGCAGTCTCTGATTTGGTGGATCTGGGGCGGGGCCTGTGATTCTGCATTTCTAATGAAGGGGGTCAAGATATGCTACCCCAAAATATGCTACTTTGGCATAAGAATCATTTGGAGCTAAAGGAATTTAAGTTCCTGAAATCCCTTATCTGCCGAAAAGCAGAGCCTCCCCCCAAAAAACTCAATTGTCATAAATCCCTTCCTCAGCAACTCTAACCTCTTGGCTCCACAACCAAACAGACATTGTCACAAGACTATCGTATCTCCCATCCATTCTCCAAGGAGCCTATTTATCTTTCCAAAAAGTCACTTGCGTTTCCATAAGTGCCCTTTCTCCCCGCTCCCTTTCCCCTGCTAAGTTAGGTATATAGACCCCAAATTCTAGCCACTGAGTTACTGATCCCTGAGTTCTCCCAGGTATATGTGCTGCACACGTCAATAAAATGTATACACTTTTCTCTTGTTAATCTGTCTGTTGTCAGTTTAATTCACAGGCCCCCGGAAACTAAACCTAAGAGTATAGAAGAAAAATGTGTCCTTCCCTAAACTAAGAACCTCCCAGGTGACGCCAATGCTTCTTATCCAAGAATCACACTTTGAGTAGCTAGGATATATACCCTGGCGTGAATCAGGGGAAAACTATAGTGCAGGCTCATCCAAGGAATAAGGAGTCATATGCTTAACCCATGCCTGAGGTTAACCAAACAACCCTTCACTCTCCCATATTTGGGGCTTAGAAAGACCCAGAACCAAGGAGAAAAAGAGTACAAAGGAGTATATTGTGCAGAAAAATCCAAGTCCAAGACCAATCTCTAAGTATAAAGAGCTACGATAGGAGGGCCAGTCATTGAACACACTCTCAAAAAGGAAATATGAAACCCCAGTTCATTACTACAGACGGTGACAGACTGGTGAAGGGCTCTGGAAACATGTCATATGCCAAAGTAAGGATGTTTAGCCTGGAGAAGAAAAGATTTGTGTGTTGAGTTGCCAGATTTAGCAAATGGAAATATGGGCACTTAGTCAAATTTGAATTTCAGATAAACAACAAATATTTTTAGTATGTCATGCAATATTTGAGACATATTTATACAAAAAATTTATTTTTCTTCTTCTATCTGAAATTCAGATTTAACTGGGCACCCTGTATTTTATCTGGTAGTGCTACTTGTGAGGGATGTGGGATAACTTCGATTCTTTGAAGGAGTCACATGAAGCAGTCCTCAGCTGTATGTGAGAATCACTGGGAAGCTGTACGAACAACACTGAGGCCTGGGATTCAGTCTGTCAGTGGGATATTTAGAAACTCTGCAAGTGTGGCCAAGGTTGACAACCATTACGTTAGACTGACTTTATCTAGAGCTCCCTGGTAGTATTTGAGCCACCTAGGAGCCATTGGAGATAGGAAAGTTTGGGTCTTCATGTGAACTTTCAAACAAGAAAAGTAAGTTATCTCAAGATGTAACGAGCCTCTTGCCATCTGAAGTGGGTAAGTAGTGGTTTGATGATCTCCTAAAGGCAATCTGTTTTCAGAGGGAACTCAAGTTTGGAGGGGTACAGTGGTGATCGCTGGCTAGAATTGAAGAGGGTAGTGGATTATGTCATTAGCACAACCTTTCCTACTCTGAAATCCCAGGACTGGTTTATTTATTAGATTAAAAAATGAGTCATAGAATTACACACAAAAATAGGCACACGCAAAAAAAATTTAAAAAAATGAAAACGAGTGAATTCGGGGAGGGGGCAAATATGTTGCAATCTGAGTAAGGTCTGTAGTCTAGGTAATTGCATTGTGCCAACAAATTTCCTGGTTCTGATAATGCACTATAGTCACCTAAGAGCTCACTATTGGGGGAAGCTAAGCTGAGTAATGGGTATGCAGGGCCTCGCCGTACTATTCTGGTAACTTCTTGTGAGTTTATAACTATTTCCAAATGAAAAGCTTAAAATAAATTAATTCATCACAGCGCGTTGAAGAGTGTTTCTCCACGAGGCCTGAGCAGTGGAAGGAAGCGGGATTGGTCTGACAGGGAGCGAAGGCTCCTCCCCACCCAGGTGCGGGATGCCTGTGTGTCCCCCGCCCGCCCGCGCGGGGACATCCTCCTCCCGGGAGACGCGGGCGTCCGGCGCAGGGGGGCGCAGCCCTCGCTCGAGAAACGGGGCCAGTCGGCCGCGCGGAAAATAAAGCCACCGCGCTTTCCGGAGCAGCCCGAGTTCCTAGAAGCAGGAGAACGTCGTTCCGCCCCAGATTTAATTAGCGACACAATGAACTAATAATAAAAATGAAAGCCCGTCCCGGTCAAGACCAGGTACCCGCAGCGGCCCGCAGTGACTCCGTTTGCGGGTGTGGAGCGTGCGCGTATTTTTAGATAACGACTTATTCTGCACGTGGTAATTAGGGCCCCAAGGGGGGTGCGAACTGTCGCCCCCGGGTTCGCAGGGACAGGCGGAGGCCGCTGGAATTCCCACACATCTGGGGCACAGGCCCCGCACTCCAATTTCCTGCCGGTGCCACCGGTTTCGGGCGGAATGACTTGCTAAGTAAATGATTGTTATACGGCGACGAAGATTCGGTCAATCAAATTAACCCCTTTTGTCCGTGGCCCCTCCCCCACCCACCGTTCCCTGCGCTTGCCCGACTCGGCGGCTTTGAACCCGCGTCCCGCCCCGGGCCGGCCCTCCCCGGGCGGGTGTAACCCGAGCGCCCGCGAGCCCCCGATTGTTCTGCTAATCAAGATTATTGCCCCATTGAGATGTGGCGGCACAGCCTGGCTGACAAACTTCGTCAGTTTCCCATGAAATAGTTCTGTCAGCTTCGCCCGGGTGCTGGCAACTATTAACATATAAATGAAGTTTCTCCCCGCGTCGCTCCCTGTCCCGGCCGGTCACCCGCCCTAAGGGACGCGAGCAAATATAAACAGCCCCCACCGCTCCCCGACCCCTCTGCCTCCCCGCTCCGCTGTCCGGAGACCCCCGGGCCCGGGAGCGGGTTTGCACAGAGCTGCTTTGGAGGCGCGACTGCCAGGCCCCAGGCCCCGCCGACGACAACAGGCCCCGGCCACCGCGCAGGGGCGGCGGGAGCGCCCGCAGACCTCCAACGCAGCCCTGGGGACAGTGGCACATCGCAACACGGGGTCTGAGAGCTGTCTTGGCGCAAGGGTCCAAAGCCCGGGCTCTCTGGCTAGCTTGGCCGCTCGACGGCAGGACAGGGCTGGGAGGGGGCAGCCTGGAGTAGCCACTCGCTGGCATCTCTCACACTGGAGCCTGGGACAAATGTGGGGCTGGGCTGCGTGGCCCGGACTGGGCTGGCCTTTTCTTCACTTTAGCAGGACTTCTTGTCCACAGCGAGGCCCGGGTTCCGAGCTGAGCTCAAGGAAGGAAGGAAATAAAGTCCTTATCTTTCTGTTTCTCCTAGGATAGTTAGGGCTACAGGACAGACTAAATAATAATACATTATTTGTTATAGAATATTTTATTTATATTACACATATAGTAATATATCCGTATATGTATATATCATGTCAAGCACTCTGGTAAAAATAAATTCCCGATGCCACAATGATGTGCATTCCAGAAATAATACTCTGGTATTATTTGATACATATATACACACATGAATCTGTGTATATATACACATGTATATGTGTGTGTATATTATTTATATATATAAATTCCCAAGCACTCTGGTAAAGATAAATTATATATGTAAAATTGAACATATATATATATATATATGAATCCAGAAGTCAATAATGTTAGCCACCTAGTGCCGAATTCATTCTCTAGAAGGAAAGTTCTCTCAGAGTCCTGGCGTGGTCAGAAGAGAGCACTCTAGATGATTCTGCTAATGGATTCAACGGGGCTATGCAGGATGGAGATCTTCCAGGAGGATCCTTCAATCTCGATTTGTTTCTGCTGTCTGGAAAACAAGCAGATTACACTTCAGTGCCCCCCCCAACAGTGCCTGTGGGTGGGCCTCCCTGCCCCCAC
Source organism: Avahi laniger (assembly GCA_963575035.1). NCBI lineage: Eukaryota > Metazoa > Chordata > Mammalia > Primates > Indriidae > Avahi > Avahi laniger. The sequence goes on from CAUYSK010017982.1 coordinate 8,894, forward strand.
GTCTAAACTGCATTTGTTTTCCGGCCACCTGCCTCCTGCAGCCTGGTGGGAAAAGGCACCTGAGGGTTAAGGATCCTCAAGGAGTCTTCACCTCCCCGCCTCCCAACCCTACCCCCCCCTCAGACGAATCCCCAAGGCCTGGCAAGTCTACTGGGGCCTGGGTCTTCCTTAGATTTCTAGATGTGTGACTCTGGGCACTTAGTTAACCTCTCCTGTGCCTTAGTTTCTTCCTCTGTAAAATAAGAAAAATAAGGTTACCTGAGCACTCATAGATCATGAAGATACACAAGATTATGGTTATAAAGTGTTAGACAGTGTCTGGCATTTAGTAAGTGCTTTGTATTTGTCAAATAACACAGTATCTGGGAAGAAGTCAGTAATACTTCTTTTATTCATTGGTCTGGTTTATGATCACTCTATTTATAAACAACAAGACAGATTTCATTTCTTGACAATGATCCAAGTCTCCTTTTAAAATGCATTTATTTAAGTAAAATTTGGAGTCAATTTCTAATAAACTATCAAATAAATTATAGTATAGGGGAATATGGGTATGGCAAAAACACAAAGATGGCAGAGAAAAGACTGTATAAGTGATTTGGGGAGAATTTTCTGACTTCTATTCCAAAGACAACCAAAAATTGTAATGGGATTCTTTAATTCGGTGTTATCATTGTCCCATAACTTTGAATTTTTATGTGAGACTCGGGATTGGGCTTTGTTATGGACTGACCTTGTGTCCCCCTCCAAAATGCATTGTGTTGAAGCCCTGACGCTCAGTGTGACTGAACTGGGAGACGGAGCCTTTAAGGAGATAATTAAGGTTAAATGAGGTCATAAGGGTGAAGCCCTAATCCAATAGGACAGGGTCCTCATAAGAAGAGGGAGAGAGTTGCCTGCAAAATGAGCACACAGGAAATAGGCAGTGCTGGGCAACCTTCTTCAAGCCGAGGAGAGAAGCTTCGGGAGAAACCGACCCTGCAGACACCTTGATCTTGGACTTCCAGCCTCCAGAACTGTGAGAAAATGAACTTCTGTTGTTGCAGCCACCCGATTTGCGGCATTTTGTAATGGCAGCCCTAGCAGACTAATACAGGCTTATATGGGTGAAGGGAAGAGATTTCTAGAGTTAGGGGTAATTTGAACTAAAAGAAAGAAAAACAGAGAGAAATGAGTATGTGTCAGAGATAACCACACGATTGCTCTTGCAATGGACTAAGTGTTTGTGTCCCCCACCAAAATTCATATGTTGCAACCCTAATTCCAACTGAGGGTATTTGGAGGTGAGGCCTTTGGGAGGTGATTAGGTCATGAGGGTAGACCTCTCATGAATGCAATTAGCACCTTTCTAAGAAGAGGCCAAAGAACTAGCTAACTCTCTTTCCTCCATGTGAGGAAACTGGGAGAAGTTGGCCGTTTGCAACCTGGAAGCAAGCTCTCACCAGCACCGACCATCCCGGCACCCTGATCCCACACTTCAAGCCTTCTGAACCGCCAGAAATAAATGTCTGTTGTTTCTAAGCAAAGAGACCAAAGCTCTTTAGCCTGCTAAAGGTTTCCTGAAAAATCACTGAGATGAGGCAGATTGATTAAGGAAGGGCACACAAATTTATTTCATGTGTGTACACAGGAACCTTCAGAATGAAGACCCAAAGAAATTGTACATTTTCATGCTTAGGTTCAAGAAAGTATAGACAGCCACGTAGAAATACGACTCCACAAAAGGGTGTGATCTAATGCCAACAGACTGAGTGGGGAAACCCACCCGGGCTGTCTGTCTAGATCCTTCTTGGCTTCTCTGAGCAAGATTCCTGCCTTCTGGGTGTGGGTCAGGACCCTCTCTGGAATGGGGGGTCTTATAACCTATAGTGGAGGTCAGTCAGATAATTTCTTTATGGCCAGTTTTTATAAAAGAATAATTTTAGGTTTTTTGGCTGGCTTTGGGAAAAGGGGTTCTGGCTTTTATGACCTGCTCTGGGGAAAAGGGATTCTGGTTTCTATGGCTAGTGTCGGGAGAACCGGACTGAGAGGCAGGAGGACAGGAAGAGACCAGAGAACAGCTTTTCCTTCTGAGGCCTTCATTTTGGGGTACCATTTTCTGAGCCCAAACATTAGCTGCCCACTCGGTGGCATTTTGTTACAGCAGCTTAAGCTGACTAAGATACCTCTTTATCGACAACAGCACAACCAAGAATGGCTTCAAAGTACTGAGTACTGACTGACTGGACAGGCTCAGTCCCACACTCGCCACATGAGTGAGGTCACCTGACCCTCACGACGGATCTAGGGGGCCAATTCTAGAGAAGTGAAAACTGCAGGTTGGTCCCCAGGAAGGGAGTGCAGAAGTCATATTCTGAACTTGGGGTTTTCTGCCCATAAACCCAGTGGCCCTCGACTCCCATGGCATCCCGCTGGTAACTTTCCTAAACTAGAGAGGCTTTATGAGGATGCTTAGACGAGCCAGAGAGCCACCTCGTCCAGCTGCTAGAAGGCCGGTGGGTTCGGGGAAGTCCGCCTCAGCCCTCCTTCTAGCCACACTCGCAGGAATTGGATCATTTCCTAAAATGGTTTCACTTTACAAACGAGCGTGAGGCTCCCCTGGAAGCAGCCAACATTGGCAGAGATGATATAATTAGCATTTCAAAGTGTTCATTTTTATTTTCCCCTTTGCCAGGGTGAGAACCACTACAGGACAAAAATGCGCTCCTTCTTTTCCAATCTCAGCCCAGGAGGGGTCTTTACAGAGAAGGCAATACTAGCCCATCACTGTCACCACCGCTGGCTCCTCAAGGCCGATTCCGAAGGCTGGTCCTATCCCGGCTCTGCCCCGGTGACCACGTCATGAAGAATGGCTTGTAACACTGTGACTCAGCCCTTCCCAACATGCCCCCTGCGTCAACTCTGGGACATTCCTTACAGGAATTAATGAGAGCATGCTGCTGGTAATTTTGACATTTACAGATTACATTTAAATGAAAAAATCCCCTTTATGGGGTTTAAGATTAGGGCCAAGACACCCAGGAAGTAAAAGAAGGAGGAGACTACCTGCATAGATAGAGAAGTCAAGAGCTGCGCCATTGGGTCCGGTGGCCACTAGCCACACATGGCTATTGGGCACTTGCAACGTGGCAAGGACACACTGAGGTGTGCTCTACGTGTCAAACACACATTGGAATTCAAAGGTCGGGTATAAAAAAAAAGGAGATAAAATGTCTCATTAATATTTATTATATTGGTTACATGTTGAAATGACAATATTTTGGATATATAGTTGACCCTCAAACAGCAAGGGCTTGAACCGCGGGGGTCCACCTACACGTGGATTTTCCTCCACCTCTGCCACCCCCGAGACAGCAAGACCAACCTTTCTTCCTCTTCCTCCGCAGCCTACACAATGGAAGACAAGGCCAAAAAACCTTTATGATGACCCACTTCCACTTAATGAATAGTAAATGCATTTTCTCTAACTTCTGATTTTCTTAATAACATGTTCTTTTTTTCTATACTAGCTTACTTTATTGTATGAATACACTCTATAATACAGATAACATACAAAATATGTGTTAATTGACTTTATGTTATCAGTAAGGCTTCTGGTCAACAGTGGGCTAAAGTTTTTGGAGGTTGGTTAGTTTGGGGAGAGTCAAAAATTATGGGCAGATTTTCTACTGCATGGGGGGTTGGCAACCCTAACCCTCACATTATTCAAGGGTCAACTGCATTAGCTTAAATATAACATATTATTAAAACTAATTCTACCTGTTTCTTTCTGCTTTTGTAAATGTGGCTACTCTAAAGACCTTTCCTCTCTCTCTACATCTTTCTCCTTCATTCCTCACCTTATCTTACTCTGTCCTTGGCTCTTGTCACCACCTGAAATTCTGTTCTTTATGTATTCACTTGTTCATAGGTTTCTGTCTCTCCTTCTGGAATATATGGCCCCTGAAGGCACGATCTCTGTCTGCCTGTTTAATTGTCTGCTTTACTTCCAGTACACAGTTCCAGGCACAAGATATGTACTCAATAAATATTTTTAGATTTTGTAAAGTAGAGAAGGAAGATCAGGTTCTGTGTCTCTGACCACTTTCTCGCTTGTACCTGAGGCCACCATATGCAGAAACCCTTTTAGGGTACTTCTGTGTTTACCTGTCAGTCTCCCCTAGACAATGAACTCTTCGATTGCAAGAACTTTGTCATATTTACCTTTTTATTCCAGGACACAAAGGAAGTACCTGATAAATGCTTAATGAATGAATCAACCATTGAACCTTTTATTCTCTGTAGCATAGAAATTTAAAATGTGCTAAATTTATCAAATAAGAGACCATTCTGGTTTTGGCTAAATAATGTTTCTTTTTCCACTATGATCATCTTAATGGTCCTCCTTTTCATAATAAGAAAACCTCTGGATTTTGTTTTGGATAACACAATAATACAAATTATTGTTTATATTTTGCTAGCTCTTTTCATGTATTTTATCATTTTATTCAACACTTGAAACTACTTTGCAAAGTGGGAGGAGCAGACATTGACATTGCATTTTACAAAAGAAGACACAGGATCAGAGAGGTTGCCCACATTGGCTTGCCCAGCGTGAGTAACTGGCAGAGCTAGATCCAAGCCCAGGACTTTGGATTCCTCTTTCAGTGCTCGTTCTAGGTTCTTCTAACTGGAATCCAGCAGACCACCACTCTCTAACAAATGCAAGGATGCAAGGTTACTTTCATTTAGCACAACTCTGCCCAAAATGCCTCATTGACTCCTGGTCAATTATAAGATAAAGACTTCTCCCAGCATGGAAAGATTTCTTCAATCTTATCTTTCCAGTCTTATTTCCTGATAGTGATCCTTCCCCGCCCCCCATACCCACCCAGGCACCCGCCCCACTACACACACACACAAACCGTCAGATCTTGACTTTTGTGGGTGTGCCTTGTGCTTCCCAATTACTGCATTTCCACCTCATTTTCCCCACTTGAGCTGCCTTCCTCAAAACCCATTCGCATTCTTTCCCTCCAACTTACTTCCCACCTGTCCATTAGCCCTCCCAGGCCACATCCTTGCTTTCCCTCTGCCATTTTTCTTTTTCGCCAATGTCTTGGAGATTTTCCCTGCGGTAACTCCAGGTAAGCCCAGTGTTCCTCACTGACACTTTTGTTGTCCATCTCTAAATCCCCAGCCCAGTGCTTCATTCACTTTACTTAATCTACACTGGGAATGTGTAGTGTTATATGTTAGCGACACTACACCCGTCCACATCCCTAAGGAGGAGCTCCCAGTTTCCTATGAGATCCCAGCCACTGCCATGGTTTGAGTAACTCAGGAGTGGGTGTTTCACCCAAGTGCACCTGTGTGAAATGTTTGGTCTCTCCCATGGCTGCCTCAGGAAACACAACAGCAAGGAGCTAAAGACGGTGACTGAGAAGAAAGACGCA
>CAUYSK010017986.1:0-13366 GCA_963575035.1 Avahi laniger
TGTAGTCCCAGCTACTTGGGAGGCTGAGACAGTAGGATTGCCTGAGCCCAGGAGTTTGAGGTTGCTGTGAGCTAGGCTGACGCCACGGCACTCACCCCAGGCAAGAGAGTGAGACTCTGTCTCAAAAAAAAAAAAAAAAACAATAAAGAGGAAAAAGGCACAGTGGCTCACATCTGTAATCCTAGTACAGTGGGAGGCTGAGGCAGGAGGACTTGAGGCCAGGAGTTCAAGACAGGCCTGAGCAACTTAACGAGACTCCATCTCTGCAAACAATACAAAACCCAGCCAGCTGTGGTGACCCGTGCCTGTAGTCAGCTCCTTGGGAGCCTGAGATGGGAAGATTACTTGAGCCCAGGAGTTTGAAGTCGCAGTAAGCTATGATAACACCACTGCACTCTAGCTCCATCAAAAAAAAAAAAAAAAAGAAGGAAAGAAAAAGAAATCATACCCTAAAAACTTCAAATAAAAAAATTTTACTGAAATTAATTTTCTTACTTTCTTTTCTTTTTTTTCTTGAGACAAGTCTCACTCTGTTGCCCAGGCTAGAGTACAGCAGTATTAACATAAAATGCCACTATTACTATTAACAAAGATAACTAACATTTATATAGGACTCATACTCTAAGAATAAATTGAAAAAATGAAGGTAGCGTTTTTAACAAATGAAGTATATCTGCCATATTTTAAATATAACACCTTAAAGAGCCACTTACTACAATTAGAAACATACACTGTGAATTGGAGTTTGATTTTTATGAGAAACAGCTAAGCAGAAAGAGGGGGAGAGGAGTTACAATAGTAATAGAAAAAGGAAAACATGGTGAGAATATATCTTTTAATAATAGATCATTTTAAGAGCTGTTTTCTGGCAAAATCATATCCTATTATTATCTATAATGGGACAATAAAGATGGGAAGAATTAGCCAAAAACAAAACAAAAAGAATCAAAGAATGAGGAAGGCCAATCCTAAAATAAGATTACCAAGACTATATTATTAGATGATTTATCTGGGTTTGAAAAGTGGCCATCTTTATTGTACTGCGAAACGAAAAACAATCCTTGTACCCATTGTCTATTCACTGACAGCAAATGACAAAGTTTCCATAGAAACAACATTCTGCTCATCTAACTTCCCACCTTTTTCAAAGAGCAATCAGTAAACAGTCAATAACATTCATGTTAACAGTGAATGTACTGGTAATAAAGAGAGTTATAGCAGAAATCTGTCCTCAACATAATTTACTAGGAAAGATAAGATTAATATAAATGAAATTTTAAAAAATACTATTTCCTTCCTTTTCAGAGAATATTTATCATTGAAACAAGTGGAGCCAAAGAACAGAGAATCCTGCAAGGGAACTATTCCTGAAAGTAACTCCTTTACACAGTGGAATCAAGTAGTATTCCCAATTTTTGTGCCTCTTTGCTTAGTAGTAAAAATAATGGAGTTATCCCCAGGAAAGAGAGTAGAGATTGGCACAACAAATGCTGAAAACAGAATTTCCAGACTAGGAAAGCCATGTTTCAATGCAAATTACTCTCAAACTCTCGAACCCTCAATAATGCCTTCAGAGGACGGGTACTGGAAAGTGATTTTGCTGATTGTGGAGGTATAGAGGGTTTTTTCCCCTCGGTCATTTTTCAAAGTTTTATTGAGTTACAATTTACATACTCTACAATTCATCTGCTTTAAGTATGCAATTCCATGATTTTGAGTATATTCAGAGTTGTGTATCTATCTCCACAGGTATACAGTTCTAACTGGTAAGCAAATTACTGAAAAACAGGGTCTTCTGATTTCAACTCCTGTAGCAATTAACTCTGAATTTCTTTCTTTCTTCCCCTCCCCGCCCCAACTAATCATTTCCAGGGCAGAGTATGGTGTTGACACTGAATTGAAGCAAAAATATTTTAAAAATTTCTCTTGAGAGAAAAAAACTTGTCACAAACAGCAATAGTGTTGAAAATAAGGTAGCTTCTAAGAATAAAGTTGGTAAAGTCCACACTTACTAAATTAGCTGGTTGTGGGAGCAATCCATAAAACTGCCAGCGAAGCCGGGAGCGGTGGCTCACGCCTGTAATCCTAGCACTTTAGGAGGCCAAGGCGGCTGGATCTTTTGAGCTCAGGAGTTCGAGACCAGCCTGAGCAAGAGCGAGACCCCGTCTCTACTAAAAATAGAAAGAAATTAATCGGACAACTAAAAATATATAGAAAAAATAAGCCAGGCACGGTGGCGCATGCCTGTAGTCCCAGCTACTTGGGAGGCTGAGGCAGGAGGATCGCTTGAGCCCAGGAGTTTGAGGTTGCTGTGAGCTGGGCTGACGCCACGGCACTCTAGCCCGGGCAACACAGTGAGACTCTGTCTCAAAAAAATAAATAAAAAATAAAATAAAATATAAGGATGTAATCTCGGAAAGCAAAACTGCAAATGGCTGTAAATCAATCAGGCAAAACCTAATCAATCGTCTAGCATGCTATTTAGAGAAAATCTGTGGAAAGATCAGCCTATGGAAAGAGAATGGCCAATCTTTACTCAGCACTGTCCAGGAAACAGAGTCCCAAAATCCAGGGGATAAGAATTTTCCTATCTTGGAGAGGTATACTCTGTTGTGGGGCAGGGATCATTTATCAGGTCTTGCCTTCATCTGAATAAAATATTCCTCAAAATGATTCACCTCATCTTGCTCTGATTCCAAAATAGTTTGTTTTATTTGCTTTTTTTTTTTTATTCTTGTGGACTGAAATTTGTTCATTAGCTCTGGAGCACTGGTAACATTAAGGTTACATCCTTAATTAATAAATCACCAAGCTAATGCCATCCTGAGAGACCCTGATAAATGGCCATTTAGACTTTTCCTGCCACATACTGACCTCATTATCAACCCCAGAACCTATGATTTGGTTAAATTCAAATACAAAAAAAGAGGCCAATAGAGAAATAAGAATGTCCTATTCACACTATACTAAGTTCTACCTTGTATTCCACTGAACTGAACAAAATTAGAGATGATTGCATTAAATTAGACAGACAAGAATAAATCAAAGCAAATTTGTAGTTTCCTTATTTTTCTGGAATGAAAATGTCTTGAAAAGCACTTCAGTTATCACTGACATCATTAACCAACAGAAGATGAGCCTGAATAAATCTAAATTGATGGATAAAAGTTAGAACAGAAAGAAAATGTGTTCATTAAATAACTGTTGAATAAATGAATCAATAGGATGCAAGTTTTTATTTATTTTTTTTATTTCTTTTGAGACAGTCTCACTCTGTCACCTGGGCTAGAGTGCCGTGGAGTCAGCCTAGCTCACAGCAACCTCAAACTCCTGGGCTCAAGCGATCCTCCTGCCTCAGCCACCCGAGTAGCTGGAACTACAGGCACACACCACCATGCCCAGCTAATTTTTCTATTTTTAGTAGAGACCGGGTCTCACTCTTGCTCAGAGCTGATTTCCAACTCCTGACCTCAAGCAATCTTCATGCCTCGGCCTCCCAGAGTGCTAGGATTACAGGTGTGAGCCACTGTGTTGGGCCTGGATGAAAGTTTTTAAAAACTTTTATCTTTCTTGCCACTAACTGAATGGAACAGTGCTAGAAACTGAATAAATTTGTTGAAATAGTGTCTTTTTTGGTTAACTGCTTCTCATTTTAAGAAATATCAGGTTCTTTTTTATTAAAAAATATCATTGGGCCGAGAGTGGTGGCTCACACCGGTAATCCTAGCACTCTGGGAGGCCAAGGCGGAAGGACCGCTTGAAGTCACAAGTTTGAGACCAGCCTGAGCAAGAGCGAGACCTGTCTCTACTAAAAATAGAAAACATTAGCCAGGCAACTAAAAATAGAACCAAAAAAGTAGCTGGGCGTGGTGATCAGTGCCTGTAGTCCCAGCTACTGGGAGGCTGAGGCAGGAGGATCGCTTGAGCCCAGGAGTTTGAGGTTGCTGTGAGCTAGGCTGACGCCATGGCACTCTAGCCCGGGCAACAGAGAGAGACTCTGTCTCAAAAATAAAAAAAAAAGAGAATACACAGACACAAAATCAAGCATCCCTGCTCATTTCAAATTGAATTTGTATTTTGGAGTCACTGAAAGACATTTGAAAAACACATTCAGTCAGCTTTTAGAATTAAGAAAACATGTCCTTCACGCAATGGGATGGACATATTTGAAACCTGGACTGAGGGGGGGAGGGGGGGCAAGGGCAACACACGTAACCTAAACATCTGTACCCTCATATTATGCTCAAATAAAAAAAAAAAAAAAAAACAATCCGCCCGCCTCGGCCTCCCAGAGTGCTAGGATTACAGGCGTGAGCCACTTCTCCTGGCCCCCTTTACATGCACTTTTAAATGTATTGGCATTTTTTTCATATTCTTTTCTTTTCTAAAATTTGTTGAAACTTTTATGTCTCCTTTTATTATAACATTTCAGCTTCAGACTTGGCTTATATCTCCATTTTCTAATTATTTCTGATCATCAAAAATAAATACTTAGTTTTCAGAAATCCTAACAATTAATTCAAAAAGGTGTTTTTGATGATTTTTCATATATATTTTAGCCAGAAGATGAGGTACACTAGGGACATTTATCTGAATATCTGCTCCACAATTTTTCTATAAATGAAAATATACTATTTCTTTAGTAACATGAAGTGCTTCTGGGCATTTCATAATTCATAGCCTGTTATATTAAGTACATCAAATTTCTGATAGTCAGCTGCTTATCTGATATCTATAGTTAAGCTTAAATGTCATTAAGGCCTTCTAGCAATTAACCAGCTTTTCTTTAATGGAAAATGATTATTTACATAAGAAATTATAGCTTTATTTGAAAGTTCAAAATTATCCATTGTAATTTTCCCATGAAAACTTGCCACAGGAGAAATAGGGCTTCAAAGTTAAACATAGAATCTTTGAAAATCATTTATACATGTTCTTTCATAAAACCAAGGGGCAAAACTTTCATTGCAGCATCAATGAACTGAAGAAACTGCATTTACTTTTTGTCATTTTCAAAGTTGGCATCCTTTTGAGCAAACTGGTTGACAGCACACATATGTGTGGCACATGCTGATTCTAGATCAAGAAAACTCACATTTCTAAGTGCAGCAAGCAGTCCTTCAATTTGAAGAGAATATTTTACCAGGTTCATAGATTGAAATGAAGTGGCTCTTCATTCCAGTTTTCTTGACTTTTGCTTCATGGTGGCTTGGTAGAATCCTAAGTTCCAGATGTCATGACCACATTCACTCAATATAGAACGATGGAGGGGGTTTCTATGTGAAGATGAATATTTTTCAAGGAATCTTTAGCAAATGTCTACATGTATCTAATGGCATAGCACAGTTTTGTGCAGCTACTCCTGGTTGTAAGGAAGATCAGGAAAGAGAGTATTAGGCTAAAGAAAGTTGAGTTTGGTGAGTTGGGATTTTTAAAAAAGGAAAACGGATATTGAATGAGAAGCGACATCAAATTAGTTTTGGGTAGATTTTCTGGTTAGACTTTCAAATATCAGGAATCTTATCCTGTTTCAAACTTTATTGACAATTCAAAACATACAGGTAACTATGGGTCACAGGCAAAGCACAGTGAGGTTTGCAACTTCTGATGCAGATTCACAGTTCCTGTTTCCTGTCATTGATATGTGTCCTGGTTCAGATTTAACATCTGAGATCACTAAGTAATATATGCAATATATCACTTACATAAAGAAGCTAGTCTGGTCATAAAATATCTCCATATTATACCCTTATAATTGCTTAGCTGACTCTAATATTTTCCAAAATCCATGTTTCATAAATCCATATATTATGTTTGCATGTATAGTATGTATACATACACACACTATATATATTATATATGCACACTATATATAAAAATATATGCATACACCATCAAAAAGTTTGATGAACATTTTTACAAGTTTAGATCAGATCTCTTTTTTTCTTTTTTGTGATTTTAATTTTCTTTCTTCCCTGACATCTCCAACTTAGGAAGGATGAATTTCATGCTAAATCCTAATATTTTGCTAATAAAATATGTGAAACATTGCTAAAAGGGAGTATAAAAAATCAACTCCCCTGACTCTCTCATAAAATGCCTATAATTATGTTGTTTAGCAGTAAAAAAAGGAAGAGTCTCAATACAAATAAACATTTATTTATTAAAAACTGCTAGAAGATGGTTTTCAATGGATTGCTCCACAAATACACAGAGATAAATAATCAACACTAGCCATTTTCTTTCAACCATAGTTGTTTCTGTTATCTGGACATATCATAAATATAAATAAAGATATTTGTCAATAGCAGTGAAGGGTCTGAGACTGCACTGTTCTGATAAACTAACAAGTTATCCCGCATCAGTTACCACAGTGCTGGCAGAAGACATGAGATTCCTAAGACAGAAACAAAGGATAGCTTCTTAAAGCAGCAGCAGTGACCAGAGTTTCAGGTATACCCACTTTAGGGAAGCTGAATCTTTCATTGTGTGAACAATAAACATGTCTGCTCTTTATTGGAGGGGGAAACAGACTCTTTCTTATTTTATAATATTAGCTGCACTAACTTATTTGTAAAGACAGTCCAGAACAAAGACAGTTTTGTGCCTCTGCTTGCAAGACAAGCGGAATAGTGAGAAACCCATTGGTTAATTATCTCCCAAGAATATTATATTATTCTTTGATTTATATATGTTGTTACCTTTAAAAGTGCAATACTATAAGCAAGTTTCAAATAAATAGATCTGCTTGAGTGCCATCATAAAACATGTTCTGTGGTTTAAGTTTTAATGTCTGCCAGTGTGAATTTAAGTAAGTTATTTTACTGTCTCGTTATATTAATAGTATATTTTTCCTGCTATAAAAAATGTGGCAGAATGCATTTTTCTTCAATTTTGATACAACCTTTTTCTTCTTTTCTTATCACTGTGTTAGGGGAAATGGTTGCTAATGTAGATAAAAATGACAGTTCTGTTAGCATAATAATTTATCAAAATTTTGCTATGAGATCCTATAGATGTTGACAGGGAAAAATTTATTTTGGACTGAGATCTTGTTTTTGTGAAAATATTTTAACATTATCTCATGAGAGGAAGTCAATATAAGCAAGAAAACAATGTGCTTGATCCAAAGACTCTACTGGCAAAACCAGTTATTAAGTATTTTCCTGAGAAATTATATAAATAAGAAAAAGTTTTTCCTGTCTTGAAAAAGTCCAAATATGTAAAATATGAAGGAACTAGATCTTCTCCAGCTTAGTATAACATCTAAGGGGTTTTTCTAGATGAGAAAAATTAACTTAAAGACAGGACTCTGGTTGGCTGGATAGGTAAAGGTGCTAAAAATAAATAAATAAATTCACATATGAACCTTAAACGAGGCCTACAGCAAAGTCTACTAAGAAGGATAATTTCTAAATATCTGTCCTTGGTTGACCCTGGATGAATGCACACATTTTTCATTTGGATAAGTACTATAAAGGTATAATATTCCCTAGACAGTAGAAATATTTATGAAAATTTAAGCACATTTTCTTTCTATTAATACACATACCCCAGCAAAAATTATGTGTATGGTTAAGAGGACATAATCTCTGTGTCTTGAACTGTGGTTTGGGGTCCAGCTAAGCCTTAATCAAAGAATACAGCTAAATGAAAACAACTCTCATCTTAACTTCTCGATTATTAATATAATCATGCCAAGGTTTTCATTTTGAACAGTAATTAATAATGCTAGCGATGCTACTCAGAAAACAATGTGATATAAAGAAACATAATGAGGTATGTCACTTCAAAGTAGAGGTTACAGCTAGAAAGCCTTGATCTGTTTTATTTGTGTAAATTTATTTGGATGATATCCCAAATGAATGAAATCAGTCTCCATTAGAGCAACAGAATCAATTGCAAAAGGGAAGAAAAAGAAAGAATAAGAAGAGGAGGAGGGAGAGGAAAAAGATGAGGGAGAGGAAGAAGTACAGTCACATGCTGTACAGGTCTGTAGCCTGGGAGAAACAGAGCCGAGGTGTGTAGCAGTAGACTACTCCAATCAGGTTTATGTAATTACATGCTATGATGTTTTGCAGGTGGATGGAATCGTCTAATGAAGCATTTCTCAAAATGTATCTCATTAGGGGACCCCTGACTGTATTTCAAAATAACTAAGAAAGTACATTTCAGGTGTCTCAGCACAAAAAATAAGTGAGGTAATGGATACGTTAATTAGTTTGATTTAATCCTTTCACATTGTACACAGATATCAATCAAGACATCACATTGTACCCCATAAATATATATAACTATGATTCGTCAATTAAAAATAATATTATTAACATGTGTTTTTCATGGGTTAATGCCTATCATCTGATCATTACTGTTTTTCTTGGCATCCTTACTATTTATTCCTGCCTATACAGGGAAGCATCAACATAAAATTCTACATTGCTTTATTTTTCTTTTTACATTTTTATTTAGAGATCTGGAATCAGAATTTGTGTTTGTTCTAAATTCTGTAGGCTTTTTAGAAGTGCACTATCACCGTGTTGTTGAACACCCTTGCTTCCTTGTTCCAGTGTTAGAACTATGGTTGAATTATTGGTAAGCATTAACAGAAACAGCCTTTAACAGTTTATATCCACTTTTAAGGTCGGGGAGGATTTAGAATGGTTGTGTGTGATTTTCTGCACTGGAATTTAGCCAGAAAACTATTATTTTTATAGTTATATTGAGAAATATCTTGGGACAGCTTTAAGTACTAAAATAGAGATAGGAAGTCATGTAATAGCATCTTCAGTATCCTGATTCCTACCAACACAAAGTTGGGACTTTGGAAAGTATGTATGAGTGAACTCTCCTGAATCACGGATCCCACTGACTGCAGTAACTGATGTTTCCTTGGAGGTTTCCCATCTACTCAATTCACTCAGCCAAGTTTATGAGAGGTGACAGGTTTGTAGCGCAAGGAGATAGCTGCTATTTATATAGTAGAGAGTAAAATTTGACTGTAAACTTAAGGAAAGTTTTGCAAAGATACTTTCTTTTTCTCTATTTTCCTGTGGTTTATGTGAGGTATAGTCAACTCTACCACTCTGACATTACAACTAATTTCATCTATTAAAAAAAAATCAGTGTTTGGAGTAGAAGTGCGTTTAAAAAATACGAAATGGCTTCTTTCTTATGTGAATAGCATCACTTAAGTAATGTTTATAATGCCTTACATGAACTGAAAGATATAAACGATGTTTATAAAATTAGATGTGTCCTAATAGCTTTTTATATTAATATCAGATATTTATTTCCCAGTGTTCTATTTATTAGAAGAGTTAACTTCAGTTTTAATATGACTGTGCATTTTAACTTATGTCCTTACAAAACAGAGCAAAGTATCAAGGCATTTTGATCATAAACATCTATTTGTTAGTTGTCTTCTCTTTTTCTATCTGAGTTACCATTAGCAAACTCAAGTTTAGAAATCATGGTTTGGACAGTTTGGGTATTAATATTGATACTGGTATTTGTTAATGTTCTCTGACTTTTAATGAGAAAAATGTAATTTATTTCTACTTCAAAGTTGTATCTTGATATTCATAGGGTTCTAGGAAATGATACTAAAATTACTAATTGTTAACATAATGCCCTTTGATTCCATGTCAGTCTTTCACAGTAAAAAAATTTTCATATTTTCTTTAATATGCGATATTTTTTTGTTTGATTTTTGGGGCCACTGATGTAACCTCAATGTGGGAGATTCTTGTTGATGTCTGGCAGGTTGCAACCACCAACACTAGAACAAAATTCTGAGCCTACTTGTTTTACCTCATACAAATGGCTTAATCACAAATGGTTGGCTTAAAATTAAATGCCAGATATACTTTAAATTTCATATGAGGCAGGGGAATATTTGAAAGCATAGAAATTTAAGGAGTGTTTGATAGCTGAGAGAGCTAGGGATTAATACTTTAAAGGTACAAAATTCTACTTCTCCTCCTTGCTCCGCCCCAGCACTTTAAAAATATTCTTTCAATGTCTTCTGGCTTTCATTGTTTATTATTAGAAAACATAATCGTTTGAAACATTATTATCCTGTATGAAATGTAATTTTGCCTTCAGTTTTATTCTGCAGATATGTGACCGAGTACACAGGTTGTTTTATTGTATTCATCCTGCTTAGTGTTCACTGAGCTTCTTACATCTATAAATTTATGTCTTTCACCGAATGTGGGAAATTTTCAGCCATTATTTATTTCTTAAAATAATTTTCTTTCTGTCACATTTTCCCTCTTGTTTCTTTCTGGAAATTCAACGATATGCATGTTAGCATTTAATATTGTCTTACATGTCCATGAGAACCCAGTCATTTTTCAATCTTTTTTCCCTTTGATCTTTTATTCTCTTTGTTTTTCTTTATGTTTCCTGACAACTTTTTTTTCCTTTTTTGTGGGGGCGGGGAGGGAGGATATTTTCCATTCTGTATTGTAATTTCTGCATTTTCACTTGTAACAAATGCATATAATCCCCTTAATTATTGTTATAAGTACATTAAAATATTTGTTTACTGATTCTAAAACCTGAGACAACTCAGGGTCATTGTCTGCTTGGCTCGTTTTGTGTTGCTATAAAGGAATACCCGAGGCTGGGTAATTTATAAAGAAAAAAGGCTTATTTGGCACACAAGTCCGGATAGCTGAAAAGTTCATGATTGGTAATCTGTATCTGGTGAGGGCCTGAGGCTGCTTCTACTCTTGGCAGAAGGTGAAGGGAAGCTGGAGTGAGCAGAGATCACATGATAAGAAAGCTAGAAAGAGAGAGACAGGATATGCCAGGCTCTTTTTACCAACCAGCGCTTGTGGGGACTAAGAGTGAGAGAGCGTTCATCCCTGAGGGAGGGGATTCTATTCATGTGGGATCCACCTCCATGACCCAAACACCTCCCATTAGGCCCTGCTTCCAAAATTGGGGATTACATTTCAATATGAGGTTTGATGGGGGCAAACAAACCATCTATCCAAAGCATGGCATTATCTATTAGTTGTCTCTTCTTTTTATTATGAGTCATATTTTCCCTTCTCTTATGTAGAATAATTTTGGTTTCTATCCTGGCATTAAGATCTATACATTGTAAAGAATCTGAATTATATTATGTTTCTCTAAAGAAACATGATTTTCTGATATTGTTTTATCAAGTAATTTACGCTTTCTCCCACTGGGGGAAACAGCTGAATTTTCAGGTTCATCTCATAGACTTAGTTGAGGATGGTTGCCATCTGTCTGAATATTCATGTTTAAGGGATCGGCCAGAGATTTAGAAAAGACTGTAAACAGAACTTGGTGCTTTTTCTTCTCTGGAAACTTCCTTTTCAAGCTTTCCTCCTATGTTTTTAATGTGTTGTAATATTCCTGAAATGCGTCTTTTGGTTCCTCAAGTCTTTAAAATCAGGGTCTCTTTATTAGCTTTACTAGTAGCACTCCATGGTGTGGATTGGACCTGTCCTCATTCTACAAGTCATAAAAATGGAGAACTGAACCACTTTTCTTCCAAATGTTGAACCCTTCCAGAATCCATCTGCTTTGTGTCACTTTTCAGCAGTGTTCTATAATTTTAAAATTTTGTCCAAATTTTATAATTTTTATTTGTGGATGAGTTAGTTTAAATAAAACTATTTAAATTACTTTAAAAATATCTTATTATTAAATGCCCACTCCCCACAAAAGTCCCCACAAAATACCTTTTGATCAAGCAAATTTAAGTTCATTAGGTTTCACTTTAGTAAGGGAGAAAGACACATTGACAGACACATTGTCATAAAAGGTAGAAATCAGGAAAGAATGTTTCTACAACTTAGGACCCACGCAGGATGACTTCAAAAGAATCTTGTAAAGTGGAAAACTGGCTGGGAATATGCAGAGTTTATAATGTTAACTTTTGGTTTTGTGGTCAGAGTGAGGCAAGGGTTTTAAAGTGAGGATTCATGAGTAAAGTGTTAGTTTTTGTAAGTAGTTTATTCATAAGTTTGTCTTCCAGAAACAAGTATTTCCTGAAGCAAGCTGCTAAGCAATTTTTGTGTGGTCTGTATTGATTGGCCCAGATGCAGGAAAGTACAATTATTTCTCTTCTTAAAATCAAATATTTGATAATATATTGAAAAGTTTAGTGGAAAATTTGAGAGGATTATGAATTTATAAAGACATGATATTTGTTTATTGGTAATATTTTTGACGGTTAAAATATATCTTTTATTCTCATCTAAAATAAATATTTAGAAAATATCTGGAAATAAATATTTTAAACTCTTGATGTAAAATTCAAAAAAAGTAATGTTTAAAAACATTATTTTATGTAAATGGACAAATTCATTTTATAGTTTGTGCTTCAATTAGTTTTAAACCAAATTTAGAATACAACTGGTGTATGTGCATTTTAAGGTAAAGGGGAAAAGTAATATTTGAGAATCAACACAAAAAGTCAAATATTTGTGTATAAATATATTTGTATATATCTATAAAATTCAAAAATGCATTGTGTTGAATGTAGCTTTTTTAGATCTCTCTGTTTCTCCAATCACTAACTCTTTGTTTCTAACACCTAATTTCCTTAACAAATAAAAATGGATGAAAAATATGTGGGGTAGGAGTTTGTGCAACAAATAAAAAACACAAATCAAGAGGCCGACACCATATTTTATCTTTGAAATATTTTACTGATATTTAATTGCGCAATTAGCATTCACAAAGAGAGCATATTAGGTCGCCGAGATTCTTTTTAGTAGAAATTGAGGAACAAAAGACAAGATTTTTGGTGGAATAATATTAATGCTTTCACTAAGTCACCAGAGAATTCTTAAAGTTAAAGTATAGTATTTTTTAAATCAAAAATGAACAAGCACCACATGTACTCACCTTCAAATTGGTATGAACTGGTCAACACTTACGTGCACATATGGTAGTAACATTCATCAGGTGCTGGGCAGGTGGGAAGGGGGTAAAGGGGATGGGTATATACACACCTAATGGGCGCGGTGCACACCGTCTGGGGGATAGACACGCTTGAAGCTCTGACTTGGGTGGGGCTAAGACAATATACATAACCTAAACATTTGTATGTAGAGGACATTTTGTCTGGGAACGTTTCCTTGTGTTTTTCTCAAGAACATGTCTGTGGCCTTGCATGCAAGTCCAGAGCACCCTCACCTTGCAAACAGGAGGGGCTAGAGAGTTTAGATGCAAACATCTGCTCGCCAGAGACGAAACAACAAGGAAGAGGGACGTGTTGAGTCGGGACAGTGTGGGAACAAAGAAATTTCGGTGGGACAGTTGCCAGACAGACTGTGTTATAAATAAAGCAACTATAGCAAGAGTTTTTGCTGCAGTCATA
>CAUYSK010017990.1:0-10907 GCA_963575035.1 Avahi laniger
AGCAATCCTACTGTCTCAGCCTCCCAAGTAGCTGGGACTACAAGCATGAGCCACCATGCCCGGCTAATTTTTTCTATATATATTTTTAGCTGTCCAATTAATTTCTTTCTATTTTTTTTTTTGGTAGAGACGGGGTCTCGCTCTTGCTCAGGCTGGTCTCGAACTCCTGAGCTCAGAACGATCCACCCACCTCGGCCTCCCAGAGTGCTAGGATTACACGCGTGAGCCACCGCGCCCGGCCTTGTGGAAGGTTTTGAGTCTTTGATTTGGTTCCCAAGTTGACTGTTGTTGGCATATATGAATGCTAGTGATTTGTGTACATTAATTTTGTAAGCTGAGGCTTTGCTGAACTTATTATGTATTGTTAATTAGTGGAAAAAGTTAGAAGTATAATGATGTCTAATAATAGGAGAATAGTAACTTAATTAAGATACATTCAATAGAATATTATGTGGCCATTAAAAAATTGTTTACAAGCTAGGTGTGATTGCCCACGCTTATAATCGTAGCACTTCGAGGCAGCAGAATTGCTTGAGGCCAGGAATTCGAGATCAGCCTGGGGTAATATAGCAAGATCCTGTCTCTACAAAAAATAAAAAAAATTAGCAGAGCATCGCACACACCTATAATCCCAGCTACTCAGGAGGATGAGGCTTGAGCCCAGGAGTTCAAGGCTACAGTGAGCTATGCTTGTACCCTACACTCCAGCCTGGGCAGTAGAACAAGACCCTGTTTGTTAAAAATATATATTTATATGCTTATTGTAATGCTAAATTTTAAAAAGCAGAACACAGAAGTGAATATGTGATATGAACTCAACAATGGAAATACTATGCATAGAAAGTACACTGGAAAAAATTAACCAAATGAACAATTGCTTGTTCTTTCTCTTTTCCATTTCTCTGTATTTTCCATATTATAGAAGAAGGTTTTTTAAGAGTGGCTAAGAGCTATATATACTGAGTTATATTATGTGCTGTCTTAGTCCATTTTGTGCTGTTATAACAGAATACCTCAGGCAGGATAATTTATAATGAACAAAAATTTATTGGCTCACAATTTTTTCTAGAGACTGGGAAGCCCCACTTCAAGGCACTAGTACCTGGCAAAGACCTTGTTTCTTCGTCCTCATGGCGCAGAAGGCAGAGGCCTCAAGAGCAAATATACTCCTGAGAGCCCTTTTCATAATGGTATTAATTTATTCATGAGGATGAAGTCCTCATGAACTAAACACATCCTATTAGGTCCTACCTTCCAACACTGTCACACTGGAGATTAAGTTTCCAACACATGAATTAGGGGGGACGCATTCAACCATACCATGTGCTAAGTATAGTTGTGACTGCTTTGCCTGGATAATCTTGCCAAATCTTTATATACACATAAACAGTTGACTCTTGAACAATGTGGGAGATAGGGGCACCAACCCTTATGCAGTTGAAAATCCATTTAAAACTTTTGACTCCCCAAGAACTTAACTGCTAATAGTCTACTGTTGACTGGAAGCCTTACCAATAACATAAACAGTTGATTAACACATATTTTGTGTGTTACATGTATTATTTACTGTATTCTTACAATAAAGTAAGCCAGAAGAAAGCAACTGTTGTTTAGAAAATCATAAGGAAGAGAACATACATTTATAGTACTGTACCATATTTATTGATACTGTAAGTTAACCACATCTGTTTACAAGATGAATCAACTGTCTGAAATGGTAGCAACTGCAGCTGTAGACCTCAGTCTACAGTACATATCAATCAGTTCAACTTTTTCTTTTAATATTATAACTTTGCTCCTTGGAAGCACTTCCAGCATCACTAGTGGCACTTCATGTGGGTCTCATGATATTATTCAAGGCCCATGATATTGTACCACACACAGTGAAAAATATGGAGAACTGTGAGAGATCACTTTTTATATTGTGATACACAATTTACTGGAGAGATGAACTGCTCACACAGTGATGATGAGCATCACAGTGTTTTAAGCGGATACTTAAAACATAACACAATAGCAACAGGAGGTGGCTATGAAATTATTACATTAGTACAGTATATACTAACGTTAATTTTATGCGGTTATGATTTTTTTATTTTTTAGAGATGGAGTCTCACTCTGTTGCCCAGGTTGGAGTGCAGTGGTACAATCATAGCTCACTGCAGCCTTAAACTCATGGGCTCAAGCAATCCTCCTGCCTCAGCCTTCCAAGTAGCTGGGACGACAGGTGTATGCCACCATAACTGGCTAATTTTTCCTATATTTTTTTTAAAGATGAGACCTTGTTGTGTTTCCCAGGCTGGTATCAAATTCCCAAGCTCAAGCAATTCTCCCATCTCAGCCTCCTGAGTTGCTTGGGTTACAGGCATGAGCCACTGCACCTGGCTTGCTGTTATGATTTAATATTGCATCTTTATGTTTGTTTACATTTCTCTTGGACTGAAAATGTCACGGTCTATGTATGCATAAGTTCTGATAAATTTTAACTTTTTATAATGGATTTGTGTATATTTTATGGTAGTAAATGATAAAATAAATTAGTATCTACATCTTTTTATACATTCATGATATACCTAACTTTTCCTTAATTTATTTGATCTTTCTAGCTATATAGTTCATCCGCAAGTTTGTTTTTATAGTAGCATTCCCCCTAATAAGTATAGAAGAAATAATGGAGGTAGAAAATTACCATTTAATAAACATCAAAGCAATAATTGTGGCAGGCAAGAATCAACCATGGATGCTTAAATTACTGGGCAAATATGTGATCTGAACTAGGATATTTACGTAGTTTCAAAGTATCCTCCCACAAGATACTTAATAATTGCAAAGGGGAAAATAACTTTACAATGGAGAAATGTGGCAAACACTACCAAGTGATCAAAGTTAACATCATCTGTAATAAGACATTGACATCATCATGTACCTCTTGATAAGATGGGTGAGAAAGATGCAACCTCCCTTCTGCATTAGTCTTGCCAAAAATGTGTGGCCTCAATCTAGTCATGAGAAAACATGCAAACCCAAATTGACACACATCCTGCGAAATAACTGGCAAGTACTCTTTTGAAAAGTGTCAAGATCCTTGAAGACAAAGATTGGAGTAGACTAAGGAGACTTGATAACAAAGTGCAATTGTGGGATCCTAGACCAGAAAAAGGACATAATAGGATAGTTGGCCAAATTCAAATAAGATCTGTAGATTCAACAGTAATTCAATAGTATTGAATTAATGTTAATATCTTGGTTTAGAATAAATACTTGTAAGACTGTTTATGTTACATAAGATTTTAAGATTATCTGGGTCAAAGGTACAGGAACTCTATACTGTTTTTCTCACTTTTTTGTAATTTCAAAACAAAAAGTTAAAAAGATCTTGTGTTTGTGTTCATTACTAACCACTGTAAGTTGGACAAATCAAATAATCAATTTAAGACATAAAATAGGCTGTCTGCTTTATCTACTTCACTTGAAGCTTAAGTGAGGCTTTAACTGTAAAACAAATGTAAGATATCATTATTATAGGTTACAGTGAAGTGAATTGTTTGTATCCTTTTGTGATTCTGCCAATAAAAGCAATAAACCCAGTTTTCTGCCATCGGTAGAATTTACCAAAAAGGCTTCCCTCCCCTTCAAATTCATCAATTTTTTTCATCTTTATAGCATTTCAGGCTGCCTTCCGAGCTCAGGGCCCCCTGGCTATGCTGGAGCACTTTGATACTATCTACAGCATTTTACAGTAAGTGAAATACCCAGCTGATACTTTATAAAGAACTGGTGGCTATTTGTCCTAACTTCGTATGTTAGTCCTGAAATTCGAAATTATAGGTTCACTGATAAATGCTTCTGGGTGCTGATATCTCTACTGATGAGCATTTACCCAACTTACCACCATATTTATTCAGTTGAACAATTTCACATGTAATTTTAAGCATTAGATTCCTCAGATTAGATCTGATCTGTTAGAATGGGCTCTGCAGGCTCCTCCCTGTCTCACCCCTACACTTTCTTTCCCTCATAGTCACTTTCGAAGTATAGATCCTGGCCTCAAAGAAGATACTCTGGAATTCCTGATAAAAGGTGTTTATGGGTCAGGGGAGTAGGGGGTGGATGGTATTTGTTGTTTTTGTTTACTATCCCCTACATTTATTAGCCATGTGATGATATCAAGGCTGTTGTGATTCAGTTGGTTTGGCTAAGCCCAGGGACCTTTGACCTGTTAAGGTCTGTAATCTTGGTGGGCAATACAGAGTTATGTGTGTTCACTGTAAGGGCAGACCAACAAGAACTTTTTCCTACTTTTGAGCTACCTCTTTTTAATAGGGGTGATTCTTCCAGTTGCCAGGGAGAAATTGTGGTAACTGGAGTGGGAGAGTAGGAACAGGGCACGTTCATGGTATCAGGGTCAAGGGTCCCAAAGGACTTAGCTTGTGTTATGGCCACTGAGAGATGAAACACAGATCTTTGGTAATCTGATGGCTGCAAGGGATGGGTGTTTTGAGGTTGGGATATATGAAGAAAGTGATTGACACCGACTCACAGATTCTGTCCCTCACAGTGGTATCCCGCCACTCCCAGGAACTTCCAGCCGTCCTGGATGATAAAACTTTAAGTTTATCAGATAGAAATGCCCATCTAAATGCCCTCAAAATGAACTGTTATACTCTGATACGCCTCTTGGAATCCTTTGAGACTATGACCAGCCAGACAAGCCTCGTGGACCTGGACCTTGGTGGGAAGGTAAGTTAGAGTTTCTGGCTGACTTTATGTGGGGTCCGGGGGGGTGGGGAGATGATAGGAAAGAAGGGAATCAAATGCTCTGAGAATCCTTTCTGTCTTCGTTTAGGATTTAGGAGGAAGTACTCAAAAGTATCACAACATTTCTTTCCCTAACAAGCAGCATTTTGGAACTTGTAACAATTCTTCTATATTACCTTCTACCTCGTCTTGATACTGGATAGTTCGGGTAGTCGGAATGGCATGTCTTGACCTTCTTTTTCCCTTATTTTTTCCAAAATGTATACATGATCTTTTTTAGGGTAAGAAAGCCCGTACCAAGGCAGCCCATGGCTTTGACTGGGAGGAAGAGAGGCAACCAATTCTTCAGCTTCTAACACAGCTGCTCCAGTTGGACATTCGTCATCTGTGGAACCATTCAGTAATTGAAGAGGAATTTGTCAGGTGGGTAGTTAAGATGGTTATAGATAATAATGAGCTGTGAGCAATGAGGGCTCTATTGTTAGATATGCCTTTTAAATACTTCATTTCATGCCTCAGTTCTGTCTGTAATACATAGAAGTATAATCATAACATGGAGTTGTTAGGAATTAGATAATTGAATGTTAGAAACTGATGTGAATTTCTCTCATCTCTAATGCCCATTTATTTATTCATTAAATAGTATTTACTGAGAATCTCTTAGATGTATGACTGGCATCATCATAGGTACTGGAAACAAAAATTTCTGCCCTCTTGGAGGTTGTATTGTAGAGTAGAAGGCAATTTAAAAATAAGTAAAATATGTAATATGGTTTATGGAACAAAATAGAGAAGGGGAATGGGAAGATCGATGGAAGAAGATTGTGATTTTAAATCAACTATTCTAGCAAGACCTCTCTGAGATGGTGACATTTAAGCCAGACCCGCAGAAAGTGAATGAGAGCTATGAGAATATCTGGAGGAACAGCAAGGGTAAGGAAAAGGAATGGCACATGCAAAGATCCTGAGGAGGGAGTGTGTCTAGCATGTGCAAGCAAAAGCAAGAGGCCAGAGAGACGGCAGCCAAGAGAGGATGAGAGGGGTAGGCTGTAAGGTCAAGGGAGCAATGTGGAGCCAAACTGGAGATCCATGTAGGCCATCTTGGTGACTCTGACATTTCCTCAGAGTCAGATGGAGCCACTGGGGGTTTCTAAACAAGGCAATTGAGGTGATCTGACTTGTACTTTAACAGGCTATATTCTATTCATCCTGGCTATTCTATTGAAACAGACTGTGAAGGGAAAGGCGGAGGCAAGAAGCCAGTTAAGAGGCTGTTCTAATAACTCAGCAAGAGATGATGATCGCTTAGACCAAGGAGTGGCAGTGAAGATGGGAAGAATGGTTGGCTCTGTACTTTTTTTCTTAAGGGAGAGCTTACAGGATTTGCTGATGGATTAGGAGTGAGTTGTGAGAGAGTACAGTCAAGGATGACTCACTGTCCCAGGGTTTTGGCCTAAGCATTTGGAGGACTGGAGTTATTGGTAACTGAGATATGGAGAAGGCCTTGAGTACATGTTTTGGGGGGAAGACCAGAAATTCTGTTTTGGACATACAGAGTTTGAAGTGCTTATTAAACATCCAAGTAAAGTTGTCAGATTCAGCTGTTGAATTTATAGATCTGGAGTTCAGGAGAGAGATCTGAGCTATATGATATTCAAAACTATGAGACTGAAATTACAAAAGTATGACTAGATGAGAGCAGAAATCCAAGGACTGGTACCCTAGGGCACTCTGGCATTTAGAGGAGGAGGAGATGACAAGCAACCAGCCAAAGAAATTTAGAAGGGAGCCTGGCATCCTGGAAGCCAAATGAAGCATATGTTTCAAGGAGGATGTGAGTGATCAACCATATCAAAATGCAGCTGAAAGGTCAGTTAAGATGAGGATTGTGGCCTGACACAGTGGCTCACACCTGTAATCCTAGCACTCTGGGAGGCCAGGGTGGGAGGATCGCTCAAGGTCTGGAGTTCGAGAGCCCAAGCAAGAGCGAAACTCCGTCTCTTCTAAAAACAAATTAGCCGTACAACTAAAACTATATAGAAAAAATTAGCCGGGCATGGTGGCACATGCCTGTAATCCCAGCTACTCGGGAGGCTGAGGCAGGAGGATCGCTTAAGCCCAGGATTCTGAGGTTGCTGTGAGCTAGGCTGACCAAAGCACTCTAGCCCGGGCAACCGAGCAATACTATGTCTCAAAAAAAAAAAAAAAAAAAAATGAGGATTGAATCCAACATTATATTTAGCAATGAGAAGTTGTCGGTGACTTTGTCCTGTCTTTTATCATATATTCAGTTTCCTTAGTCAGCACGATAACTGGCTGAAAATTGGTAATCTTGAAGGAAGGAGTACCTATCTGGGGTCAGCAAAGCAACTCGGTATATAGAAAGCAATAGATAAAATAAAGAAAACTAAAAGACCCTGACTTTAACGGCAGTAGGGACAGAATGAATGAGGTAAGACCCTCATGTGATTGAATCCAGACAGCTGATTTCATCATCTCAAACTCTTCCTTTCTCAGTTTGGTTACTGGCTGTTGCTACCGCCTTCTGGAGAATCCCACCATTAGTCACCAGAAGAACCGCCCCATCCGGGAAGCCATAACACACCTGCTTGGTGTGGCCTTGACACGTTATAACCACATGCTCAGTAAGTTATCCCTCTGCTTTGCCCCACCTTCTTCATTTTGCCCACAATTTCTCATGTTTAGTACTTCCACAGGTGCCACTGTGAAGATCATCCAGATGCTGCAGCACTTTGAACACCTGGCACCTGTCCTGGTGGCAGCTGTGAGTCTGTGGGCAACTGATTATGGAATGAAGAGCATTGTGGGAGAGATTGTAAGGTGACTCTTTCTTCTCAAAGTTTCTAATTCTCATTTTCCTTAAGGATGAAATAAAGAAAGAGTAGAAATACAGTCTCCATGAAACCGTAGATTCCTTCAGATATTAGATATCAGTTTTACCTTCCCTTACTGGGAACTAAATAATTGAACTATCTTGCTATTACTTTGTTTTCTTCCCTGTGTAGAGAGATTGGACAGAAGTGTCCCCAGGAGCTGAGTCGGGACCCTTCTGGGGCAAAGGGCTTTGCAGCCTTCCTGACAGAACTAGCAGAACGTGTCCCAGCCATTCTGATGTCCAGTATGTGCATTTTGCTAGATCATCTGGATGGAGAGGCAAGTGGTCCACAAAGGATTTCTGAGGTTTTTCTGTGAATTTTAAATCCATTGTTGAAAGGCTATTTCTCAACAGAACAAGAAAGTAGCTTTCACATGAAGACAAGTTGTCTAGATTTATCATTGTGATAATACTTTCCTATAGAGAAGCAGATCAAATTTATTGAATAAGAAGCCCTTTATTAGTCTCATTTCAATAAACTGGTTTTATCCAGTTCTGGTAGGGGCGTTGACAGTTCCACAGCTTAAGTTTAGTGAGAGAGACTCAACTTTGATTCTGAGTCCCATCTATTCCTCAGAACAAAGCCTCTTCCTACTGCCTGGCTTGCCTGGCTTTCTCTAATCAAGCCATGTCCTCTCTCTCAAATCTCTCTCATCTCTGAATGCTCATCTGGCACTTCCCAAACTGATTCTAGGCACTCCTAGGTGAATGTCAAGGACATTCTTCATCTAATTTAGATAGTCCACTTCTTCATCTAATTTACTTTAACTACTCATGAAAGTCCCTATTCTCTGGTTCTCAGCCTGGCAAAAAACCCCAAACACTGTTCTCCACCACATTATCTAATGGATTTGCTTGGCACCCTACCGATGATTTCTGCTCTTCTGTGTCTCATTTTCTGTCAGTAAAATGTGGGAAGGAGAGTGAGAGGGAAAGGGGATGTTTATTAATAAGGATCAAAGGCTTTGAGACATCAGATGAAGGGTAGTAATAAATGCTTTTCAAGTATGTGTTCATGTATGGATGTGATTTCATATTCAACTACCGTCATGCTTATCTGGGTGAACTCTGAGGAAAAATTGTTTTGGGTTCTTGTTTATTTTATCCCAGCATTCTGCTCTGAACAAGTAAGTATTGTCTGGGATTCAGCTTTTTTCTGTGACCGTGGGGGTAAATACCAAGGCAGTTGACCAGAAAAGTCATAGCTAAGCACAACCAAGCTTAACCTTGACTTAAGGTTTTGTGCCCTTTTTACCTCTAGATGGGCACAGAGTTAAGGGAAAAGAGAGTAAGTACTGGAGTCCATAGGTTCATACCAACTTCATTTCTTTCTCTTAGAATTACATGATGCGCAATGCTGTGCTAGCAGCCATGGCAGAGATGGTATTGCAGGTTCTGAATGGTGATCAACTGGAGGAAGCAGCCCGAGACACCAGAGACCAGTTCTTAGATACCTTACAAGCCCATGGCCATGATGTCAACTCCTTTGTGCGAAGCCGTGTTTTGCAGTTCTTCACCCGCATTGTCCAGCAGAAGGTAAGCAACTTTTTATGTGATTAAAGACATGGTACCCTCTCTGTACAGGCCAAAGTAAAGAGGAATCCAGTGTCAAAGGTAAATAAAAGTCTTTTTATACCAAGGACAAGGATGTATTTAAAGACTAATGTATCTTACCCACTACAGGGAGTACTTCTTACCTGTTTTATATCCCACAGAAAGGTGTTTTTAGGATTTAGAGCTCAATTTAGATTGTACTTCAAGATCATCTTGATCAAAATGGATGACGTGGGGTGTGAGTTGATCCTTCTCTCCCTACCCCATACAGGCTCTGCCCCTGACACGTTTCCAGGCAGTGGTGGCCTTAGCAGTGGGACGTCTGGCGGACAAGTCAGTGTTAGTATGTAAAAATGCCATCCAGCTGCTGGCCAGTTTTCTAGCCAATAATCCTTTCTCCTGCAAGGTAAGCAGACTTGGTCCATCCAAAAAGAGAAGAAATTAAATGGATACCGGGATGAAATCATGTCACTTAATGACCCTGCTATTCATTTTACCTTGGTAGCTTAGTGATACTGACCTTGCTGGACCACTGCAGAAGGAGACCCAGAAATTACAAGAGATGAGGGCCCAGAGGCGAACTGCAGCTGCTTGTGAGTGGTTTACTGCCTAGGAATCCTTACCCCAGATAGCCTTCCCCTTACAGACAGAAACTCCAATGGAAGAGACTAAATGAGACTCTCTCATTCAGCTGCAGTGCTAGACCCAGATGAGGAGTGGGAAGCCATGCTGCCAGAGTTAAAGTCTACCCTGCAGCAGCTTCTAAAGCTTCCCCAGGAAGAAGAGGAAATTGCTGAGCACATTACTAATACAGAGACCCCTGAAGAGGTGAAAGGACGCATCTGTCAACTGCTTGCCAAAGCTAGTTACAAGTATGTGAAAAAATAGGATATTTTCCAATGGTCTGTTTTAGTTTAGAATTAACTTTCAAGAAACTTATATAATGTTTCTTTAAAATGAACTTAGATATGCTGCCACCAGATGATGGTAGGTATTTTCATTGTAATAATGGTCTTGACCGAAAGCATAGTCCACAATTAAGCATGCTTTTCTACTTTTATAAATATTTAAAGAAACTACTAAAACAGTGTAAACAGTATTATATTCTAATTAAACATAAGTCCTTCTTCATTTGAAGAAGAAAGCCTATAAATACAATTTTAGGGCCGGGTGCAGTGGCTCATGCTTGTAATCCTAGCACTCTGGAAGGCCGAGGCAGGAGGATTGCTTGAGCTCAGGAGTTCAAGACCAGCCTGAGCAAGAGCAAGACCCTGTCTCTACTATGAATAGAAAGAAATTAGCCAAACAACTAAAAATAGAAAAAATTAGCTGGGCACAGTGGTGCGTGCCTGTAGTCCCAGCTACCCAGGAGGCTGAGGCAGGAAGATCGCTTGAGCCCAGGAGTTTGAGGTTGCTGTGAGCTAGGCTGACGCCACGGCACTCTAGCCTAGGCAGGAGTGCTCCTAGGCCCAGCAGCTTCTACACAACAGAAGACCAGGTCTACAGGGAACATGGTCCCCGAACAGGTCTCAGGACAGACTGTCTGTAAAGACAAGCCCAAGGTGTCAGAGCCTGAGGAATCCAGGGAAAGTGATGAACTGGTGAAGCAGGAGATGCTGGTGCAGTATCTGCAGGATGCCTATAGCTTCTCTCGGAAGATTACCGAGGCCATTGGCATCATCAGCAAGATGATGTATGA
>CAUYSK010017991.1:0-37809 GCA_963575035.1 Avahi laniger
CTCCGGGCTGGGCACATTGTAATTCTAGCTCTCTAGGAGGCCAAGGCGGGTGGATCATTTGAGCTCAGGAGTTCGAGACCAGCCTGAGCAAGAGCGAGACCCCATCTCTACTAAAAATAGAAGGAAATTATCTGGACAACTAAAAATATATAGAAAAAATTAGCTGGGCATAGTGGCACAGGCCTATAGTCCCAGCTACTCAGGAGGCTGAGGCAGAAGGATCGCTTGAGCCCAGGAGTCTGAGGTTGCTGTGAGCTAGGCTGACGCCAGGGCACTCACTCTAGCCCGGGCAACACAGTGAGACTCTGTCTCAAAAAAAAAAAGGAACCTCTCCCAAGAAAGGATAATTTTAGAAAATAAGCTTAGAATGGCAAAGGGATTCCAATGTATGACTCAAAACTCAAAATACATAAAATAACAGCTGGGTTAGTTTGACTCCATAAAAATTAAAACTTCTGTACGGGAACAAATACATAAGCAAAGTCATAGGGCAACCCGAGAAAAAAATATTTTCATATGATCTGTAATACAGCTAAATATTCTCAGAACTATTCTTAGAAATCAGTGAGAATATTGAGAAAACTTAATAGAAAATTACTAGAGAAAGTGAACACTTATTTCCCAGAAAAAAGGAAACACAGATTACATATACAGACAGTAAGACTCATAGACAATTTTTTAAATGTCAACACACACAATGAAAATACCATTTCTATTTTTCATACTTCCCATGATTAAAATGTCTGATAATTTCCAATGTTGGTCAGTGTCTAGAAAAACCCAAGAATTCACAGACACTGTTGCTGGGAGCATAAATTGCTGCCACCTTCTGGGAGAGCAATTTTTTAGACTCTATCAAAAATTTAAACATAATACCTTGGACAAAGACATTTCCCTTCTGGTAATTAGCTCTACAGATATTCACACAATGCAAAAAAAATTTTTAAAAAGGAGCCTAGAGAGGTTCACTGCAGACTTGTTTAGGGTAATGGCTAAAAATCAGAAGTAACCATCCACAGGAGACCAGTGAAATAAATTATGAAATATAACTGACAGATATTAACAATAGCTTTAAAAAATGATGTCACCTGGCAATACTAATGTGGAAAGATTTCTAAGAACTACTGCTATGTGAAACAGCAAACTCCAGTTCAGTACTACGGTATGATCTCACCATGTATAAAACCAAATAAAGGATGCTACAATACGGACGGACCTTGAGAACATCACACTCAGTGAGAGAGGCCAGACACCAAAGGCCCATATTGCAGGATTCCACTTACATGAAATTTCCAGAATAGGCAAATCCACAGAGATAGAAGGTAGATTAGCGGTCGCCAAAGGCTGAAGAAATAGAGGCAGGGAGGTTGGGAAGTTACTGCTAATGCGTAGGGGTTTTGCTAATGGGTAGGGGGTTTCCTTTTTCTGGAAAAGATGGTTGCATAACACTGAGAATGTACTAAATGCCATTGAATGGCTCACTTTAACACGGTTAATTTTATGTTATGTGAATTTTACCACAATTTCTAAAAATAAATAAAGGAGATGCACAAAGGAGCACATATGCCCAGAAAATGTCTGGAATGAAGCATAAGACTGTTAGTCCTGGTTATGGGGGCAGGGGTGGAGGAGGTGAGACTGGAAAGGTGTTTTTCATTTTATACCCTTCTTAGTGTGGGTCTCTTTTTTAAACCATCAGCATGTATTATTAGATTTTGTTTTATTTTGCTTTTCTTGATTTTTACTTAATCAAGTACTAAAATGCATTATCCTGATATAAAATTAAAATAGTCCAGAGAAAATCAACTGAAGTCACACTTCAGTGCCAGAAGGGGCCTCTTAGAAGTGTCTGTCTCCATAAAAGGCAGAAAATATGGAGTATAGTACTGCGAGGGTTTTCACATTATGTTTTTTTAAAATAAATATTTATAAATAAATAATTGGCCCAAGCCAAAGCTCCCCCAACATCACCAGGGCCTCTCCACCACGCCCCCGACCCACACACCCAAAGCTCACGGCAGGCCTCATTCTCTGGCTGGGGAAAAAAGCAATTATGAAGAGCATTTTTTAAAACTTAATCCTGGGCAGGTCAACTTATACCCACCTTTGGCTTTTGTTCTTTCTTTTTTGTTTTATTTTTAATCAGCCTAGCTTTTAGGACTCACAGAAATGCGTGGCTAGTCAACTAGAAGAAACTTAACAATCTTGGTTCTTTCTAAAATTATTACTATTTTCTTAAAAAGAAAGAAAATAAATGGGCCAAAATTTAGTATAATATTAAAGAGACAAAAAAGTAAGTGAACCTGATTTGAACTCCAAAAACATATACTTCACTAATTAGAGATAACTGTGTCTGTGTTCTGCCTTGGAAACCAATGGATTTTCCTTCTTCCAAAAGAAAATGATAATGACATTTTATTTCCAAAATAAAATTTCCAAACTAAAATGATGACACACTCAATTTTGCAAATAATGAAGGAAAGCTGGCATATGTCAAAAAAGCTAGCTGAATCTTAAACAATTATGCTATTGATGGAACTATTAATACGATCAGAAAGACAGAATTCCATGCAGACACCCCCAAACATGTTCATTGCTAATGCTCCTCCTCCTCACACAGCCCCATGGGACCCCACTTTCAGTACCCAAAGGCCGGCGCACTGTCCCACCCAGGTGCCCTTGGATGAGTAGTCAGCCAAGCCCCCCCCAGCTCCTGCCCTGGGGTTCCACAAAAGCTGGAAGAGCAAACTCAGGTACAGCCTGAGTCCACCTCCTTTTTTGCCCACTGTTTCTGAAGCCAGGCCTTTGCTCTGGAAGACAGGACAAAAGTGACCGAAGGCATTCCTGAAGCCAAAGGACAAAGGAATGTGCTTCCAAGAATGCCTTCTCTGACAAACCTGCCCCTGGCAGGGGCAGCAACTGCTTCCCCCATTTGGTGCTGCCAGGGCCTCCCCAGGAGTCCAGGGTCTTCCAATCTGCCTCCCACTTCAAAGGGCTTCCAGGTCCCACATAAATCACACTTGCTGACAGCCCCACAATCCCAGCCCCAGAGAGGATGTTTGCTTTTGTTAGCTTTTGTTTTTGTTTTTGCCCAGCCCCCCCCACAAAGGGAAACAAAGGGCCAAGGATGGGTAGCACTGCCTGCCTAGCATGGGGGCTGGGGGCAGTGTCCGAGGGTCTGTGCAGCTGTCTTCCTCCCAGCACCCACCCCTGGAGAGCCACCTCATCTGCTCCAACATCTGGGACACCTCACTGCAGAGATCATGCACCCCCATCGAAGCCCAGGAACCACATGGCTCAAGGTCCTTCCCTCCAGGCAAACAGCTGGAGGGAGGTGATGGGGCAGATGGGCAGCCAACCAACGACCCCAGAGAGCTGGCCTCAGATGCAGGAGAGGGCTGCACGGAGGCACCTTCATGCCCACTGGGCTGGCCAGGTGCAGGGATGTCAGGCTCTCCAGGAGGATAGAGTTGCTCTCCTATGCCAAGTGACTGGCCAAGCCAGGCAGTGGGCACGCTGATCACGGCCCCTGCTGCTCCCAAGGCACATGGCACCACCAGCCAGGCTGGGCCTCCTGAGTCTGTTCCTCCGACTCCTGCCACGGTACTGACCAGTGCTAGGGCCACGGCCAGTCGGCTCACTACCCAAGGGCTCAGCCACAGAAGCAATGTGGGTTACC
The DNA here is from genome assembly GCA_963575035.1 of Avahi laniger. Classification (NCBI taxonomy): domain Eukaryota; kingdom Metazoa; phylum Chordata; class Mammalia; order Primates; family Indriidae; genus Avahi; species Avahi laniger. Next base: position 3,680 of record CAUYSK010017991.1, read on the forward strand.
AACAGATCTTTGTCATCAGGTGAATTCTTATGCAGAAACCCAAAGAGTAAATCAACAGCAGGCAGTACTCTATTAGCATGCACTTTAGTGTAGATGTGCCTGTGTCATTTTCCTAGAACTGCTCTAACAAAGCACACAGGCAGGTGGCTTAAACAACAGGAATCTGTTGTCTCACGGTTCTGAAAGCAGGGTCCAGAGATCAAGGAGTCAGCAGGGTTGTTCCTTCTGAGGGCCATGAGGGAAGACCTGCTCCAGGTTGCTCTCCCTGGTTTACAGACAGCCTCTTCTCCCTGTGTCTTCACCGTCAGCCACCTTGCAAATCACCTTCCCTCTCCGTGAGTCTGCCTGTGGCCAAACTTCCCCTTCGGGGCACCAGTCATATTGGATTCAGGCCCATCCTAACGACCTCATTTTAGATTATCACCTCTGAAAAGACTCTTTCTTCAAATTAGGTCACATTCTGAGGTACTGGGAGTTAAGATTTCAACACATCTTTTTGGGGGTAGACATAACTCAACCTGTAACAGTGTAATAATTTCTGTTAAAAAGTCAGTAAGAATGGTGGGCCTCCATTTTAAATAGCCATAGAAACTTGAACCTGAAAGTTTAGAAAGACAGCTCTAACCCTATTTCCACCTCGGCATCCTTTTAGATCTCCTGTGTTTGGCTGTAGTTTCAGAATATCAAGAAAATTCTGATTCTTGTGGCCATTTACACAAGGTATTTTTGAACAGCTCACGGTGTAAACTCAGGATTCTGGAATTCAACAGAGATGGCTGCTCCAGTCTGTACCAAAACAAGCCAACCAGGGACACACACCCATGAACACACTACTGGTCTGGCACGAAGCAAACTAGCATGGAGGTTTTCATGGTACCTTTAAAAATGTTAAAATCTATTCCAAATGGAATGTGGATCAAATATTTGTAAAGCCCACCAGGGGAGCCTGCAAACCCAAAGGCATAGGTCAGCTGAGTTTCTTGCAACTCCAACCGCCCATCCTCTACCATCTCACAGGACACCCCAGGACCCAGACGCACGCCTGGTGAACTTACTTACAAACTGCCACATCCTACCTGGTATGCCAACTTCCCCCCTTTTTCCTCACCTCCTCCCCTGGTGAGAGCCAGAGGACTTCCTACAAAGCAGCCCTAACACATTTATCCCAATTTGTAGAGATAATCATCTTCCCCAGAAGCTTCTAGAAAGGATTTGATAAAGCATCAGGAGCACAGGAGGTGCAATGGCACAAAAGACCCTGAACCTCTTTAATGACACAGGAAAGCAGCCTCCTTATTAGAATAAATAAGTGAATAAAAAACTATAGCCAAGACAGGGCGATGCCTTTGGCCAACCCCTCATCTTCCCAGGGTGACCTGTGTGCCAGTGGGGTGCGGGTCTATTTTGAGACCTTACTCTAGATCTAGAGATGCCCCTAAAGAAATGGGCGGAGGGAGGTGGGAGACTTCAGATCATCCCATGCAGCAACACAACACCCCTGTCCTTCTGTGACTTCGAAATCTTCTCCGAAATCCCCGTCGGCACCACAGGGCTCCATACTCATGCTCATTTGCCTAATAGCCCACAGGAAAGAAATATCACCATTTATTTGGCTCCCATTACAAGACCTGCGGATGTTTCCAACGTTCAATTACAAATGGTGCTGCAATGAAGAGCATGGGTGTTTTTTTTAGAGTAGGCCACAGAATATGTGCATTTTAAATGTTAACAAACAATGCCAAACTGCCCCCAAAGTGGCAGCGCCAGCAGCGTGATGATGGCATGCTCCTGCACTGCCTTATTTCCCACGTCTGACTTCAGAGCTGGAGATAATTGTTTCATAACTTGCATTTTGTTAAATCCTAATTAGGCCAAACCTTTTTCATAAGTTTGTGGCCTTTTGTTTTTTTTCTGAAAACTGCCTGACTGTATCTTCTGACCCTCTTTTACTTGGGGTATTTATCTTTTTCTCATTTATCTTATGGATTCTTTATGTATTCTGAATGTTAATCCCCTCATCTGTTCTACACATGGTAAATACCATCTCACCCTCCTACAGTCAGAATTCTCAAACACGGTGTCAAAGCCTTCACATGAGAAGCAGAAAGCTGGGTCTGCTGCTGCTGCTGTTGCTGAAAAAAAGGAGGGAGGAGCAATGAACACCTGGAAGCTGGAATGCCTCCTCCTTTTCCACACCTTAATACAACGTTTTCTAGCAAACCCGGGGCTCTGGGAACAGTAGACATGTCCCTGTCTGCAAGGTGCGCCCCCGGAAGTAGTAACAGGAGCACCTGCCAAAAGCGGGTTTGGGAACGCCAGGGGGCTGGAAGGGCTGGACTGAGCTTAACTTCTGGGGCCTTCCCCACACTATCGCACAGAGATCTCCAGGGAGTCAGGGCCGCTCTGAAACAACCCTCCAGGACAGCACTCCTGGCCCCGCAGCTTGCAGCACCTTCCCGAATTCTGAGCCGCCAAGCCCACAGGAATTAATTCCCCACGTGGCTCAAGGGCGAGGCAGGGACTGAGGGAGCAAAGATGTAGAAAATCTAAGCATAGCAATGGGGTGGATTCACTGTGAGCAAATCAAGGGTAGATGGCTATTTCCAGGTGGCTGGGAAAATGGGAGCCTGCCTGGGTGTCAGCTATCACAGGGCTCCTGGTGGTAACAGTATGGAGGTTAGGTGAAGAGAGTTCCCACAGGTAACAAAGTTAAGGCTGTCTGGGACTCGCTAACCAGGCCAAGGGAAACGAAGCAAAAGAATAGAGTGTGGTAACTTGAAGCTGGGTGAAAAACATGTAGTGGTTTGCTGTACTAGTCTAATTTTATGTATGTTGGAAGTTTTCCGTAATAAAAATATTAAGGAAAAAATTCAGAAAATTTCTGGCAATCCAGAAACTAGACTAAGACTTTGGGATTTTCAGTCCCTTTAATGAAACTGTGTCTGGCCTCGAGGGCACCTGGATCCCAGCCCCCCCTGGTCCTGTGACACCATTTCTGATGAAATCATATCTGTTCTGAGTCTTTCTTCTACGAGCACATGCTAAACTCTACTGTGCATTCCACTGGCTTCAGCCACACATTGACACCATTTAACATTTTTAATTCTTTATTATGAAACAATTTCAAATTTACAAAGAAGCTGCAAGAATCATGCATGGATTCCCCTCTGCTCTGCGCCAAGACTCACTGATGTGTCACTGTCGCCCCAGTGCTTCATCCTCCTCTCGTACCACGCGCAGGCTTGTGTCCTGAGCTCTCTGGGAGGAGGCTGCGGATGTCGACCTTACCCCCCAACATTGTGTGTATGTCCTGAGAGCAAGGACAGCCTCTCACAATGCTAACAAATGCAGGAGGAAAGCCAACTTTGACAACACCTTTAAATAATTTATATCCACCTTCCAATTTCATCAATGGTTCCAGTAATACCCATGACAGCATGCTTTTGCCCCCAGCACAGGTCTGGGTCCAGAATCTGCATTGGGCGGCCTTCGTCCCTGTCCTTTAAGCTGGACACAGCCTGGCCTGTTTTGTCTTTCATGTCACTGGCAACGTGTACTACAGACCAAGTGGTTTCATAAAATGACCCTCCATTTGGGTTGCTGATTTTTGCTCACAATCAGATTCTCATCCCTTGCTGGAACACAACCTAAGTGACGTGTGCTTCTCTAGGGACAGCGGCCACCTGCCTGAAGCTGTGCTGTTAACCTGGATCACCTAGCTAAGGTGATATCTTGTCTCCCCAGTCTATAGTTAGTAATTGTCCCCTTGAAAGTAAGGAATCTGTGGGAAAAACCTTCGAGACCAGGAGCATTTCCTGCTCTCATCAAACATGCTCCCTTTTAATTAGATCCAGCACTCACTGATGATTCTTGCTTTATGGATGTGTTCTCTCTTCCCCATCCTTCCTGTTTATTTATGTATTATAGTGAGTTAAACAGTGTCCCCCCAAAATTTATATCCACTCAGAACATCAGAATGTGACCTTACTTGTAAATAGTCTTTGCAGCAGTAATGAGTTAAGGACTTGGGATGAAATCATCCTGGATTTAGAGTGCCCTAAATCCACTGGTTGGTGTCCTTATAAGAAGAGGAGAAGACACACATGGTCACAGGGAAGAAGGTAATGTGAAGAGGGAGGTGGTGATCAGGGTGATGCGGCCACAAGCCAAGTACACCAAGAGCCACCAGGAACTGGAAGAAGCAAAAAAGGATTCTCCCCCAGAGCCTTGGGAGGAAGTGTGTGGCCCTGCTGACACCTTGATTTTAGACTCCCAGCTTCCAGAACTGCAGGAGAATAAATTTTTGTTAAGTCATCCAGTTCGTGGCATTTTGTTATGACAGCCCTAGGAAATTCATACATGTATTTGCTTAGTTATGTACTTATCATCAACAGTGAATCGTGGATTCCTATGTTGTTCCATGCATACTACATGCTTGTCCTTACGTATGTTGATGCTTAAACAGTCCCAGATTTGGCCACCGGAGCTCCTTCGAGTTGGCTCCTGTGTATGTTTGACACGCTCCCACCATTCCTGAGTGCTCCCTCACTTTCTACTAAAAGAACCTGTTCCAGGCTCATCTTATATTTACCCCTGTCCCAATACCATAATCAGTCATTTCTCCAAAGCTCTCTAGCTCCTTTAATACGTAACACTATTCGGAAACCAAGATCTGAGCACTAAGAGTGCTCACTCCTAATGAGGTGCTAGGAAATAACTGTTGTGTACAGAATGAAATATTTTACAAATTCTGGTTTTGTCATTTGACCATGCTAAGTACCACATGTACCTCCAATTCCAACCCAGCCCATCCAGAGTCTTGCACACCTTCCCTCATTCCATATTTGTATCTCTTTTCTTCCACAGTGAGAACCTGCCTCCAACACTGTCAGCAATATACTTCTCATTCACCCCATCTCACAATTCCCACAAAATAGATTCAGAATTGATACACTCACACCACTATGAAAATCAAACCTACTAAGAAGAGTGCAAGACTTTCTTTCCTGTTGTTGTTTTTGTTTATCCCTGTAGACTGAGGATACACAGTCAACACACTGTGTCCAACAATTACTCGAACTGGGCTTCTTTCCCCTGCCACGTGGTCATGTTATTCATTTGCAATACAGTTGTATTTATTTACTTGTCTGCATTCAATTCTAGTTTCCCCTGTTCTTTTATTTATTATTTTTTTTGAGACAGAGTCTTACTATGTTGCTGGGGCTAGAGTGCAGTGGCGTCATTATAGCTCACTGCAACCTCAAACTCCTGGGCTCAAGCCATTCTGCTGCCTCAGCCACCCGAGTAGTTGGGATTACAGGGACACGCCACCACACCTAGCTAATTTTTCCATTTTTTATAGAGATGGGGTCTCGCTCTTACGCAGGCTGGTCTCAAATTCCTGAGCTCAAGCGATCCTGCCACCTCAGCCTCTCAGAGTGCTGGGATTACAGGCATGAGCCATTGTGCCTAGCTTAGTTTCCCACCATCTTTAGTGACTTAATTTTATTTTTTGAACATGTAGAAAATTAACATGCTCCAAAAGTCAAAACATACCAAAAAATTAGAAAAAGATTGGAAAGGACACTATCACAACATAATAAAAGTCACTATAACAAGGCCACAGGGAAAATCATACTTAATAAGGAAAGACTGAAAGCTTTTCCTCTAAGATCAGAAACAAGTGGCCCACTTTTATCACTTCTACTCAACAGAGTACAATCACACATCACTTAACAGAAATACATTCTGAGAAATGCACAATTCATTGTTAAGCGATTTTGTCCTGCAAACATCACAGAGTGCTCATACACAAACCTAGATGGCATAGCCTACTGCATACCGAGGGCTATATAGGATAGCCTACTGCTTCTAGGCTGCAAACCTGGACAGCATGTTACTGTGCTGAATACTGCAGGCAGCTGTAACACAGTGGGAAGGATCTGTGTATCTATCACATCTAAATACAGAAAAGGTACAGTAAAAATATAATTTTATGGGACCACCATCATATATGCGGTTCATCATTCGAAATGTCACTATGTGGCCCATGACTGTATTGGAAGTTCTAGACTGAGCAATGAGCAAGGGAAAAAAAATAATAAATACATCAAAATAGGAAACAAAGAAGTAAAATTATCTGCTTGGAGATGACATGACCTTATGTAGAGAGTAAGATCCACAAGAATGCTATTTGAACTAATAGACAAATTCCACAAACCTGCAGGATACAAAATCAACACACAAAAATCAGTTGTATTTCTATGCACTAAAAATAAGCAATCCAAAAAGGAAATTAAGAAAACAATTCCAATTTTAATAGTATGGAAAAAAAGAAAATACTCAGGAATAGATTTAATTAAGGAGGTAAAAGACTTGTACACTGAAAACTACAAAATATCACTGAAAGAAATTAAAGAAGATCTAAATAAATGGAAAGACATCCCATATTTATGGGCTGGAAGACTTAATACCATTGAGATGTTAATACCACTCAAAGCAATCTACAAATTCAATGCAATCCCTGCCAAAATCTCAAAGACTTTTTTTTTGCAGAGCTATAACTGGCTACTTATACCTGAAATGAGGCCAGTGAGTGGAGGAATTGAATTTTTAATTTCTTCTCATTTTAATTAATTTTAACTTAAACAGCTGCCTGTACCTAGTGGCTGCTATATTCCATGACACAAGCCTACAATGAGGAGTTCAGGCCAAACGTTTCTGCAATTTAACTGCACATTGTGTTAACCACCCCTGCAGGAGGGTGTGGAAACCATTAGGCTGTGAGCATTTGGGACTTGGGGGAAACCCTCCCCCACTCAGCGGAAGACTTAAAGCAGCAGCCACATTCTCCCCTGATAACATCTCCAAAGTGACAGAATGTTCACTGAAGCTCATTCCAGAAACAATTAAAGACACAGAAACCACTTCCCAATGGAACTTAAGACTTTCTAGAGGACAAGCTACTAAGTCACATTAGGCTAAATTTTCCCGTAATTATTTCTTTCCATTCGGCTTTTGTTTTTTTGGTTCTTTCAGAGATAGAACTCAAAAGAAAACACTCCCAGAAATCCCAAAAATGGTGCAAACCACATGGACACAATTTCTTACTTTTGAAAAGCTTTATGAAAATTCCCAACATTGTTCAACAATTCCTTGGCCTCTCTGTTAATATGATTTTGAACAGATCACACCCCAGACGTATTTTATGACAACTGCACATGCAAGCAGAGCTGTCCCACCCTCATTTCCAACCTGGCAAGCTCCTCTACAAAACCAAATAAATACATGTTAGAAAAAGGCGGCTGGTACAAAACCCCAGCCAGTTGCAGCCATAATTAATGGGCCAGAGCTCCTCTTGTTGCTTAGATTTCTACTTCAAATCTCAAGAAGCCCACACTAGGCACTGAACTCCTAACAGCGATGCAGTGGTACCAAGGAACAATGCAAACCGAGAGAGCCCAGAGGGGCACCCAGAAGCAATGTTTTCAACACCAGTCCTTTCAGCCCAAGTCTTCTCAGGAAACTGCTATTGCCTTGCAGCTGGGGTACAACCAGTAAAAATCCAGACCTAACTGGCCACGCTTCCTCTACAAAGCAAAGCACCCTAACCCTACTTTCTTTGCTTTAAAACCATTCATGCTTGGTATTCACGGGATCCACTTGGCGGTCACTGCAGCGTTCCCAAAGAAGGAAATATCCTCATGACAGTGTTCTTTACAAAGAACAGAGTCAAAGCCAATGTGGGTGCAAGGAAGAGCCAGCCCTGAGGAGCCCTCAGTGGGGCACAGCAATGAAAACCCAAAGCTGAGCAAGTGCAGCCCTTTGCCACGTGGAAACCACTAGATGCTGATGGGGGTGGGGGAGGATGTCCCAGGAAATGGACCAGATAAACACCAAAAGGCCTGTGTAGTCAACAAACATTTTTGAAGACAGTTACAACCCTTGGGTGGGGATAACACTTAGTAGTACTCTTTCTTTTCCCTCAATACAAGTTGGAATTACATAATTAGAACTCTCCAAGGGAAAAGACTTACAAAGGCACTCAAATTTCTAGCACTTCCTCAGATTAGCCAGGTACTGCAGATTTGGGAGCCCAAACCCTTCACACCCAGTTCCATTTCAATGACAATGATAACTTTTCCCATCCTGGCCTCCCCTGCAATGCATTTTAAAGGGGAGCCAGTTTTCCAGCTGAAACCTTTCTAAAGAGGATTAATCTTCTCTACCTGTCAGATGAGCTGTTCTTACTCCTGCATTTCTATTCCACTGACTTCAGAAAAAGAGCTTCTAAAGAAAAGAATGGTGTAAAATTCAGACTCTGCCAGACTTAAAAAGTCTCTGAGGTTATATCCAGGCTAAACGTTTAAGGGGCAAAAAGTGATTCCGCAAACCACACGAGACATGTACAAACACAAATTACAGCTGCACTTCGGATCAACAATAGAAATATTGTTTCATGATAAAAATAGAAATGTCATTTCACATCGCCTAATAAATCTGCAGACCACTGTCACCAAAAACTAGCCCTGGAAAATGCATATTTTAAACCCATGTTGCTTTTTGCACACAAATATTAAGCAGAATTCTTGTCAGTTTTCTAACTATGATTTGCTTTACTAATTAAAAGTTCAGCCTCACCTACCAGAGCCCCAGAGTGTCACATAGGGTCCCCGATGTTCAGATGTTCTGGGTGACATTCTTTATCAAGTGGACGTGAGGGTTAAGCTTGATCTCATAATTAAATACTGGAAAGTTTCAACTGTGTAGTTCTTTGCTTGGTACACAGCCATAATAAGAAAAATATGTTGCCTTACCACATACATACAAACTTTTCTTTTTCCAGTCTTCTTATTCAAGATGTTTTCATTTATTTTCTTCTATATCACTATCATTATTTATTATGACCATTACTCCAGGGATTTGGCTCAGAAGTAAATACTACAGTGTCACAATGGGGGAGGGAGGACCCTCAGCTCCCTCCCCTCCCAGCCAACCCTGCCTGGAGCGGTACACACTCCCAAATCGGGTATTTGTCCTTACAGGGAACAGTCTTTCTATAAAAGAGTAGAGTAAATCCTTTTAGAATAACCTTTTGATGTTTTTACATAGTAAACTATTCCGCATATAAAACATACTCAAATTACAGGGACTCCTCTTCACAGCAGAAAACATTCTCAACACCCAAGTCTCCTGTAATCATATAATTTTATTCGTATTTTGAATATGTTACCGTATTCTTTGATTTTCAGTTAGCAGTCCAGAAGGAAGAGAATTCTATCCCACTCCCTTTCCTATGAGAGTATTATTATTCAAAAATTGAAGAAAATGACCCCCGATTGCATTGCTTTGTTCATCACACCTTTCTTACACTGGAAAAGATGGCAATATTTAAACACTCCACCCAAAACGCAAGCAACTTCCTGTTCTTGTTACAGCGTTCACGTAAGTATTGGGCTTCCATTCTTTCTCATCACCCATCTCAAAGCCCTCGCTGCGGCGCCTCCTCACATGCCTGGAAGGTCGCCCTGAAGCCACGCGGTTTGCAGCGCTGAGTTTTTGCAGGGCAATTACCCGCAAGGCGGCCACCAGCAAAGGCGGAGCGACCGCACCTCGAGGCAACGTGTAGAACCTCCCTCACATCCCCACCCCCGTCCCCCGCCCCCGCAAAGGGACCTCCAGACTCTCTTAAGGCGGAGGGAGATTCTTGGGGCGTGATTGGAAGTGCAGAAGGAGACAGAGAAGTCGTTAGTGCTGGACACTTAGAATGTAGTTTACTTATTTCGTCGTGCACTTTGCGCAGTTTATGCTTTAACGAACAGCGACATAAATGCAAACTTTCTTCCCAAATCAAGTAATAAGAACTCTCTGACGTAATCAGCATCTGCTAAAACCAAAACGTCCCCCAGGAAAGGCCGATCAGCATTTCTGACTCGCGCCTACCAGGCCGGCTAGGGCTGCAGGCCCGGATGCCTGGAGCGCGCAGGACGCGGGAAGCGCGGAGCGTTCCTCCTGCCTGCGTCTGTCCCGAGTCTCACCTGCCTGCAGGAATGCAGGGGAGCGGACACTGAAGCCCATTTACTTGTAAGGAGCGTCTCACACGCTTTTCTGGGACTTGAGGCGAACCTCCTCGGTCTCGAACGCCCCAGGGCCCGGAGGCCCCGGCCGCCGTCGCCCCCGCCGGCTGGGGGCCCGAATCCAGCCGCGGGAGCGCCGCCTCCTCCAGGCACCCGGCACGTCCCCCCAGCGTTCTCTCTGCACCTCCCGGCAGCTCCTCTGCACCCCGGGTCTGGCGGCCCAGCCCGCGCAGGGCCCCCCGGGGGCAGTGGGTGCCCCTGAGGAAAAGCCCCCGCGAGAGCCAGGCCCCGCCCCTTCGCCGCACACCTCCCGGCGCGTGGCCCGAAAGCGGACGGGCCCCTGCCGCCCTAGGACCCCGATCCCAGTGTCGGGAAACGCCGCCTACGCGACCCCGGGGCGGTGGGGGATAGGGGAGGCTTAGGGGCAAAGAGACAGGGAACTCACGGGGCTAACAAAAGGGACGCCAGAGAGCCCGTCTCAATCAACAGGCCCTGCGGCGTGCAGGGTCTCAGGACCGGGGGCTGTGGGCGAGCGCGAGGGCGGCTCCCGCCGCGCATCAACCCGCCCTGGGGTGTGGGGCCTCCGGGACAGACCGGGGTACGGGAGCCGTGTGCCCCACCAGGGTAGCCTCGGGGAGCGAGACCGAATCCCGGCGCTGAGACCCACGGGGTACGTCTGCCGACGCAGTTCCGGGGCCCCGGCGCGCACTCACTCTCACTCGCTCCCTCAGGACCCTCGGAAAGCCCCGGCGATAGGCTCCCCGTCGCCCCCGGCCTCTGGAAACACTTCGGCGTCCACAGAGAGCGGCTTATTGGAACCGGCCCGGGCGCGGGCCGAGGCTGGCGCCGGGGCGGTGCGCACGGCCCTGCGGGAGCCCCTCGCTCGGAAGCACGGGCGCCGGCGCGGCGGCCCGGAGCAAAGTGGGGAGAGGGGCCGGCCGCGCGAGCCGCGAACCCATCGCCTGCGCACGGGGCGGCACATCGGGTCCTACCTGAGGTCCGGGGCACTGAGAGCAGGAGCGTGGCGGCCACCCAGACGGCCGGGGAGCACAGTGGTGCCCGCCGCGGTAGCGTCCAGCCCTGGGCCATGCCGGGGGCCGTGGGGGCCGGAGGGCCGCCGCCCTCCGCCTGCCGCGCTCGGCCTTCGAGTTTTGGGCTGCGGCGCGGAGCCGGGCGCCACCACCCCTCTCTGCCGTGCGACAGGTCCTCTTTCTCCACGGCGCGTCGCAAGCTGGTCCCCTTCCAGGATCCGCCGTCCTCCTCTCCGGCCTGGATGCGCCGCCCGGCTCCGGGACGAGCGCTGGGGGCGGACCGCGGACGGGCGGGCGTGCAGGAGGCAGGGTCCCCAGCTTGCCCGCCCCGATGAGCAGAGCGAGGCCAGCGCCCTCTACTGGGGGGACGCGCGGGAAGCGGGGAGCCGGGGCAACCGCTGGGTTGGGTCCCCGACTGTCCTCCCGCGCCCGTCCTCAGGCCTGCGCCTCGGGACTCAGGAACACAAAGTTGGTGCCTTGGGGGCGTCCAGCCTCGTCTCACTGGGGCTGCCCACGCAGCAGTTGCCCCCCACCTTTGGGGGGGGCCGGACACCCGGGGGCCTGGGTCACAAATCAGTAACTCCCGGCGACCTCCACCGAGCAAGTCAGAGAGCCACCCAGTCCTAGAAACCAGCCGCGAGGGAGGAAGAGAAGAAGCGATGGCTCAGCAAAGGAAATGTTCAAGAAAGAAACAGGTCTCTTCACGAAGGGCCAGGGCCCTCCCAGGCCAGTGGGGACAACCGCGTCCCCCCAAAACGCTCAGAAGCTGCTAGGAGTGAAGCTGTGTGGAGGGAGACCTCAGGAGCGCAATGCTATCTGAAGTCACCGCTGTTTTGGTTTACTGTTAAAAGCAAATTGTGTGATTTTACCCATTAAAGGCAGAACACTATTTGTTCTCTGCAGAGCCCCGGAACATGCAGAAGTAATTTGCTTCACTTGTAAAAGACATTTTGAACACAACTCAAATAGCATATTTTCTTTGCTTATTCTTGGTTTTGCTTAGCACATGCAAAGCTCTGGATCTGGAAGGCCCCACCCTCTTGTTTGTAACTGAGGAATTTTCTTTGTTTTTTCTCCCTCAGAGAAAGGACTTGGATTCTGCAGAATCTGTGTCATTTGCTTCGTGAGGTTTATCTTTCAACTGATTATCAAGCATCTTGTTTGGTGTTTTTGCTGGAGCACCATTCTCTGTTAACTGGAGTGAATTAGGGAGAGCCCTGGCCTTGGGTGCCAGACCTGGAGGCCTCTGAGCCTGTGCCCTGCAATTGCCTCCACCCACCTCAGGCAGGAAATAAAAGTTCTCTTGGATAGTCTACAGACAAATGCTTGAGCCAGCCCTGGCCCATTACCCCTGTTAAAATTATTTAGGTCTGCTGCTGGCTCTGTCCAGTTTGGGGAACATCTCACACAGTTCTCCTTCCTAACACATGTTGGAAGGACTGTGACTATGGCTGGCCTGGAGTTGCTGGAAATGTGGGAGAAGATCCCAGCCCCTCCTGGACTGGATGATAATATCATCATCAAACTTCCAGGACCCCAAGCCCCAGGCTCGGGCCATCCTTCAGCCCAGCTGGTGCTCATCTGAACTGGGGGCTGCTCTCCCCAAGGTTTTTTGAGGACTGCCAGGTGTTTATCTTTAGGTTTTTCCTCCTTTTACTTTCCCTTGGGGGCCCTTAAATATGCCTTTAGAGTAAGTAAGGTTGTAAGAGTTAGTCTTGAAGCACATAGTTCCACGCTGCTCATTTCTGGATCTAGGGAAAACCAGACAGGGGCTGCAGAGAAGGATCCTATGAGCCCTATCCTGGAAAATTGGTCACTCGGCAAGGCCTTGTCGTGTCCCTGGTGCTGTGCGTCTCAGAGAAAGTGGTCCCAGCACGTTTGCTTTTCACTTCACACGGCTTGAGGTTGTATGTAGTTCCAGAACCATTTCATCAGCAGCTTTGCCATTGATTCTTGTGTGACTTTCATAAAAATGATGTAATCGTGCTTCAGTCCCTCATCTGTATGCTATTTTCACACAACTGGGGCCCACAAACCTGACTCAAGGTTTAAACAGCAATGTATATTTTTGCTGACAGTTTCTTGGGTAGGGTCAGAAATGTGAGTTATAGCACACGTGATTCCTTAAACCCTTTTAAAACTTACCTTTTTGGTATTTCTTTTTCCCCAAAATTTCCCTGTCAATAATTCCTGCATGCCCCTACCTCTCTCTCACTCCCCCTTCCTCCGCTTCCTGCAAGTACAAAACTGAAAGATAAACACAGTAAGTTAAATTGGAGGGGTCAAAATAAAACTTTCTCAGTGGTTAGCAGAATATGGCTTAGATCCAAGGCCAAATTGGAGCTACATACTCCTTCGCACCTGAGTTAGTTACCGATTGCTGCATAACAGAGCACCCTCAAATTTAACAGCTAAAAACAGTAAACAGTTATTATTTCTGTGGGCCAAGATGCAGGAGAGGCTTAGTTAGATGGTATTGGCTCAGGGTCTCCCAGGAGGTTGCAGTCAAATGTCAACCAGGGCTTCCATCACCTGCAGGTTTGACAGGAACTGGAGGATTCTCACAAGGCAGATTAGTCACATGCTTGACCATGTGCTGGCCGCGGGCAGGAAGCCGCAGTTTCTAGCCACATGGTCGTCTTGAGCATCCTCACAATATGGCTGCTAGCTTCCCCCAAAAGAAAGGCAGATAGAAACCACAATGTCTTTTATAATCTAGCCTTGGAAGTCACGCACCATCGTTTCTGCAGGATCCTGTTGGTTACACAGGTGGGTGCTCTTTGTTGTAGGAGGGAACTAGGCAGAGGTGTGTATACCAGGAGATAGGAATCACTGGAGGCTGACTACCTGATCACCTACCTGGGAGACAGCCATGCTGATCCTCAGGATTGGCACAAGCAAGAGGGAGAGAAAATGAGCATGGTTTGTACTAGCAAGAGCCACAGGAAGAAGCCAGGCACCTCTTACATGCTGTAAGAGTGAAGCCATACAGATATCTGGGGAAGAACGTTCTAGGTGGAGTGAAGAGCCAGTGTGAACGCTTCAAGGCCAGAGGGGTTCCAGGATATCTGAGAAACAGCCCTGAGATCTGGGTAGTTACAGTGGTGTGTGGTTTAATTGGCATTTTCCTGATGAATAATCATGTTGTATATGTTCTCTCATGGTTTTGGCCATTTGTATACCTTATTTTGTGAAATATCTATTCAAATTTTTACTGATTTTTTTTCATTGGTTTGGATATCTTCTTGTTTTTGAGTTTTAAAAGTTCCGCAAGAATACGGAGTGTTTGATGCCTACCAAACTGTATGACATTAGTTGGGAAAACAGACAAGTGCAGTTCAGTGCCTTTTTGCCCATGTGTCCTGTAGGGAATTCACGCAGACCCTGCAGTGGGATTTTCACTTGTTCTTTACCTTTTCAGTTAGGAAAATCCCCAGCTGAATCGTACCCTTCTGCCCTACTGGCAGCAAGCTCTGCAAAACTCCAAGTGCAAACAGGATAAATAGCCAAGCTTGTCAAAGAGATGGCTCCATTTCCTCACTCCACACTTCTTGCCGGTGTGGCCCTGCTGCGTCCACATAAACACTAGTGTGATCAGTGGGGACCCCAGACTACCGAGCGCAAGGGATATCGTTCTCTCACTTAGCCTCTGCAGCATTTCATCCCATACCCTTCCCCCTCAAACACATTTTCCCTTGGCATCTATGACATCAAGCGCTCCTGGTTTTACTTGCATTTCTTTATGTTCCCCCTTGTTGCTCCCCTCAACCCAGCCCCTCCCGCTTGGCAATTACGCTGTGTTTGGTCCTCAGCCATCGCCTCCTCTCTCTCCACACTCTCTCAGTGGGAAATCTCCTGCAAGCTCACTGCTTCCGGGCGCCCGGGCCCCTGGGCGTGTGTGCCTCGGCCGCGGCTCCCCCGCCCGCCAGACCTGTGTCTTCAGCTGTCTGCTTGGCATTTCCACGGGGCTGACCCGCTGGCACCTCAGCCTCGAGTTATCCAAATCACGAACTCCACGTCTGCACCCCCTACCCCAAATCCTGCCTCAGACCTCGTAGTCCCGCAGGACCGACACCCGCGCCTTCGCCCTCCCTCTCCCGCGTCCAGCGCGTCCCCAAGGCTACTGGTTCCACCGCCTGCTGCCCCAGCACAAAGGACTTTCACCTTCTGCCTGCAGAAGAGCCCCCAACTACTTCCCCCACCGGTACCTTCCACCAGCTCCAATCTTCCCTCCGTAAGGACACCGGAAGATCTTTTCAAACCCAACGCTCCGGGTCTGATGCCTCTGCCAAAGGCTGCCGTCTGCAGCACTTACCTGAGGATCGGACGCCGCCTTCTCGTCCAGCCTCGCTCCGGGACTGTGTTCTTGCTCTCTGCTTTCATTTCCCCAAAAGCACAACAGGCACTCAGCTTCCTTCCACCACCGGCCTTTCTGAAGTGGCTTTTGTGCTTGTAGCATCCTTTCCCTCGGGTCCTTCTCTCCAGTCACTTTGACTCATCCCTTTCGATGTTGCTTTCCCTGGGTGTCCTCCCTGCAGCAGCCCTGGTTCCGTCACAGTTACACTGTGAGGTACCTGTACTCTGCTAGCTCACTTGACGGGATCTGTTTTCCCTACTGACCTGAAGTTCGATAAGGAAGAGACTGGTGCAGCCCCAGCAAGGCCTGAGCTGTGCCAGCAGCATATTTGTGGCTAAAAGGAAGGGAGGGAGGGTGGAAGGCTGAAAAAGCTGATGTGTTGAATTCTGATTTAAAAGAAATTCTTTCTGGTTATCAGCCCTTTATCAGATGTGTAGAGAGCAAGTTTATTTAGAATGGGCAAGATAGGTTTACAGAGCAAGAAGAAGATACAGGTTTACAGAGCAACAGCAAGACACGTTCGCCACAGATGACGCATGGTCCCCCTGTCATAACAAGAGGGCCCTTTGTGATCTTTAAAAATGCAACAAAAGTCAATCTGCTCGTAAAAATCTGACCACAGTCTCTGTCACTTTGTCTATCCCATCTGTTTATGCTTTTGTTTTGCTATTGTGTTCCCAGTTCAGTATCAACTTCTTTGTCAAAAATTGTCATAATGTCATTAATAATCATATCGATCATCATATTCATTTGTATTGAGCACATGATATGGTCAGAGTATCAGTCATCTATCATCACAATAGCACTGTGTAACAAACTTCCCTGGAATTCAGTGAGCATTGTTCTTGCAAGTCCATATGGATCAACCAATTTAAACCCAGCTTAAGTGGGTATCTCCACTGCAAAATGTGGGTCTAAGTTTGATGTTTTTACTGTGGGTTGAGCTCAGTATCCCACATGTGTCTCTATTCTGGGTCCCAGGCTAAAGTTACTACTCAAGGGAAGCTCTTCTAGGGGTGATGGCAGAAGCACAGACAGCAAACCCAACTGTCAAACACATTTCCAGGCTTCACTTGTATTATGTCTTCTGCAAAGCAGCATGGATGCCCACGCTGGGAAGGACACTCACCTATAGAGGGATGAAATGCAAATTCATGTAACAAATATAGCAAAGAATTGGGACCAATAATTCAAACTACCAGAGAACAATTATGTGAAGTTTTTTCACATTACACTAATATCCCTGCAAAGTTGGAATTAATTTTCCAATACTCTTAAAAAGGAAACTGAGATAAAGGTTAAAAAAATCTGATATTATAATTATTAAATAGCAAGTGTGAGAGACAAACTTAAGTTTACCTAATTCCAAGTTCTTTTGCTTTTCTCTCAAAACAAAAGATGGTTAATTCTATTTCTGTTGAAATATTTCTATTGAACTTCACATTTTATGAAACATTTTCACATCCATTTTCTCACTTATTGATGTAACTGGGAAAAATTTGAAATTTTACCCTTCTTTCTGCATTATCTATCCACTGCTGGTTAACTCATTGAGTTATTAACTTAACTTACATTAAAATTAACTATACAAACCAAATAATTTTTATTCACTTTTCATTGAACTGACCCTTATGTTTAACACAAAAATAAAAATTAAAAAAAAAAGATTTGTTAGAAAAATCAGGTTATTATCTGGTATACATGTAAATCATGCTACTTTGTTACTCGAACTTATTCAAGTTGTTTGTTTTTGTTTTAATATATATTGAGAACCTACTATGTGTCAGTCACAACATATTATCTCGATTTGGCCTGATAGTAGTGCAATAAAGCATGTATTATTAACTTCATATTACAAATGAAGAAGTGGAGTCTCCCGAAGGTTAAGTAACACAATCAAGATCACATTGGGATTCCGATTTGGGTCTGCTATTTGACAACAGCTAGCTAGCATAGTTAGTTAACCTTCCAGTAATCCACATTCCCTTTTCCTATAATTCTACCACCTCCACCTCAGGCTGTATAGTGCTCAGGTATTACCATAAAACTTCTATAGACAGAGGTCTGTCTTTCTAAAAAGACATTTCCTATAATTTCACGTAATAAATGTGGAGCCAAAAGCATAGAGATGAAATAAATTAGATTATTAAGACAATAGTGAGGGAGAATAAAAGTTATCCAAATAAGAATAATTGAGGCCTGAGGATCAAGAATCCATCAAATGGGATAAGAAGTATTTAGAAATATGAAAAAATATTCCTTCTTTGGAATAAAGAAAGAACTGAACCTGTAGATTGAAAGAATATATGTTTAAAAAAAACTAATACAAAATAATTGACACCGGTGACACCAGAACACTCTTTGGGTAGATTGTTTAATTTCAAAACTATAGAGATGTTATAGTTTTTAACAAAATTAAAATTAAAATATGACTAAGACCACCCTGGAGGTGGTGGAAAAAAAGAAAGGAAGACATATGAGAGTGTGACTTTCCTTTTCTGTCATAGCAGGGAGTTTATATTATATAAATTGAAATTCATAATAAGAAAAAGCACAATGGCTCTGAACTTTTAATACTCCTCCTAATTTTCTTGCCTTCAATTTAGAGGGAACTTCTAGAAATGAATATTTCTCATGGTAAAGAAATATTTATCCAAAATTCAGTAATTGTTTCTGTTCACTTTACTTTCTTTTCCTCTTGAAAAATTCAAATAAAATTAAATTTTAAAATTATTCTGAAAAGAAAATCATACCCAATTTTCATAAAATTATTTTCATCTATCTGGATATAGACATACAGCGATGTTAGCAAAGCATTGCTCTAATATTAACCTGAGTTTTTCCTCATTCATGGAATGTGTGCTGATAATTTTTTCATTTTGTATTTTTTATTCATTTTTAATAAGAATAATCATTTTCATAAAAAAAGATTTATTACTTTACCAAAAGAATTATTACTTTTAAAGAATTATGTTTACAGACTTTCAAAGGGTCACCTTCCAATTTCCTAATAAACTATTTCTTTATAACCACATGGTTTATTTAATTCAAAAAATATTGACTGAACACTATGTACATCCAATATACTATGCTAGGGACCGAGGGCTTTAAATGAGCAAACTCCTGTACTGGAGGAGACCAGAATTCAATGAATACAATTTTAATATAATCTGTTACACGCTAAGAGAAATCGTAATAACACCCAAGGTGCTTACAAGAGGAGCAGCTCCCCAATCCAAGCAGGCTTCCATTAAGGGGAAACACTTGGGCTGAGCTTTGGAGAATGGTTAGCAGTTATAAAAAGAAAAAAACAAAAAGAAGAAGCGGGAAATCTTTCCAGGCAGACGGAAAAGCATGAATCACACTATTGGGATTTAACAAAGTGGCTATAGATTAAGAACCTGTTACAGAACCTCCGGAACAAGCTAACAGAATATAGTTGGGTTGAGCTTCTGGAGACAAAATATGAGTGTATAAGTTGAATGCAATCTTCTTGCCAAGAAAAAGATAAACGCAGAACTCTTGTTTAGTGAAAAAAATGAAGAGGACAATGAATAATTGTCTTTTGTAAGCTCAGGGTCCTAGCACTTCTTGCCTTCCCTATTTGTGTACACCTGCAGTCCCAAGGCACCTGTAAGCCCTATTGTACCTTACTCCTAAGTCAGCTCAGTTAGCTCAGTTCCTGAACAGGATGCTGTCGGCCTCTCAGTCCCAACATGTAGACTGGGGAGGTAATGTGCCATGTGTAATGTGCACAGGGACAAGACTCAGGGCATCTGGAGCTGCTGAATCCCAGCCTTCACTTAGCACCTGTTTTGCTGGGCTTTCTCTCTCCATTTCCTACCTTTACTTCTCCAGTGTATGCTATGGAGACCTTTTGCTAAAGATAAGATGTGGCTAAGGTGCTCACGCCTCATCTAACTCCTCCCAGGCTCCTCTCTCAGAGGGACAGGGGAAAGTAGGATCCCATGTACCATTTCAATTTTTTCCTTTTTTGGATAGATCCACACTGCCATCTGCCTGAGCCTCAGTTCTGTCATTCATTTAATACTACTGCAGCCAAGCCCCAGCCACCACTTTGAATTCCCTGGATGTTCACATCTGCCAAGCTCAGGGAAGTTCTGGCACTTTCTGATTAATTCTATTACTGGGTCAGATCCTTTGAGGTCCAAGCTTCTACCTCCTCCCATTGCAAGTGTGCTTTGCAGCCAAACCTAGCAACTTATGGCATGAGCTGAAAAGGAGTGCTCTAACCAAAAAAGCACAGTGTGAAATAAATCCATCAAGTCCAGCTTTCAAATCTGGGTTTGTATATAAGATTAGGATGAGAAAAAACTGCTATAGAATAGTCAGGTGTTAGATAAGAAATTATATGTATCTTAAGGTTTATATTGATTCCTTAGCATTGCTGACATAGCATTTACTAAGAGATTAAAGTGAATATCTTTGTGTTGTTATGCTTTGAATTGTTTCTTTTCTCTTTAACACTTTATTCTCATTTCTGTGTTTTAGGGACATCTTCTCAGCCTGAACAGTAACCAGCTTCTCTTCCTGAGATTCATGTTGACAAAACATAGCTTCAGGTTTTCTTCACAATTTTATGTTTTATAATTCTGTACAGAAATATATAAAAAATACATCTTCACTATATTTAAAGGGATATATATAAATATATATTCATGTATTCATGTATTCTTAACAGCTAGTCTCAGCTGTTAAGGAAAGAATTGTATCTTTTTAGAAATATATTTTGATCACCCTCTTTGGAGTAAAAAGCGAGAGCCTCAAGATTTGGTTTTTAGAATCTAAGGCCATAAATGCAACAGGTAAATTGTTCTGTATGGTAAAGAACATGAACTTTAGGGAGAATAGTAAAAAAAGAGGAAAGATGAGGAAGAGAGGGTGGAAAACATGAAGGAAGTTGACTTTGAACAATGCAATAGACTTGAACTTTTAAGAATTATCATTTGCCTTTCTCATATCAATCTCTCCATTTCCTCCAATCCTTTAGTAAAGTTTTCTTTACTAAATCCTCCAATCCTTTAGTAAAGTTTTCCACACACATCTGTGTGGTCTGTGTGTAATTTTATGATTGTTTATTCTGTTTTGCTCAGTTTTGTGTAAGGAAAAGAGATGAGTCCAACCCCCAGAAGAATGTGAAACAGAATAGGAATGATGGGAGTGGATAGTGAAACAGCCCTAAACTAAACTGAGCGAATATGGTTCATCAACTAGAAATGACCATGAGAACTAATTTCCATCTCCCCTCCACTCTGTACCAGTATGATTTTTATAAGCTCACAAACATACTCAGCTTAGTAGTAGGCTTTAATATTAAGTACTGCTGTTTTCTTTACATTTTCTTTTTTTATGATTTTTATTTCAAAATATTAGGGAGTGCAAGTGTTCTTGTTACATAGTGCTGAAGTTGGGGCTTTAAGTGTGTCTATCACCGGAATAATGTACATTGTACACAATAGATAAAGTTTTATCCTTCACCTCCCTCTCACCCTCCCCCCTTCTAAGTTTCCAATGTTCTTTACATGACTTTATGATTGTGTGTACCCATCATTTAGCTCCCACTTCTTAGTGAGAACATGTAGTGTTTGTTTTTCCATTCCTGAGATACTTCATTTAGGATAATGCTCTCCAGTTCCATCCAAGTTGCTGCAAATGATATTATTTCATTCCTTTTTTATGGCAAAGTGGTACTCCAAGATATATATATATATATATATATATATATATATATATATATCATACACCACATTTTCTTTGTCTACACATCAACTGATGGGCATCTTTGCAATTGTGAATTATGCTGTGATAAACATTCAGGTGCAGGTGTCTTAAAATCTCCCAAAACAAAAAAATCCCAGACCAGACATATTCACAGCTGAATTCTACCAGACCTAAAGAAAAGGAACTGGCTCCCATTCTACTGAAACCATTCCATAACACTGAAAAGGACGGAATCCTCCCTAACTCATTCTACAAAGCCAGTATGATTTTAATACCAAAGCCAGGAAAAGACATACACAAAAAAGGAAAACTACAAACCAATACCCCTTATGAACATAGATGCAAAAATTCTCAGTGAAATACTAGCAAACCAAATTCAATAGCACATCAAAAAGATAATCCACCATGATCAAGTGGGTTTCATCCCAGGAATGCAAGAATGGTTCAGCATAAGCAAATCACCACCTAAACAGAAGTAAAAACAAAGATCATATGATCACCTCAATAAATGCAGAAAAATTATTTGATAAAATCCAGCACATCTTTGTGATAAAAACCCTCAACAAATTAAGCATAGAAGGAACACACCTAAAAATAATAAAAGCTACATATGACAAACTGAGAACTAACATCATAGTGAATGGGGAAAAGTTGAAAGTATTCCCCCTAAGAACCAGAATAAGACAAGGGTACCCATCATCACCACTTCTATTCAACATATTAATGGAAGACTTAGCCAGAGCAATGAAGCAAAAGAAAGAGAAAAAGGGCATCCAAATAAGGAAAGAGGAGGTCAAATTATCCCTGTTTATTGACGATATGATCTACTATCTAGAAAACCCTAAAGACTTCACCAAAAGGCTCCTAGAATTAATAAATAAATTCATCAGTCTCAGATTACAATATCAATGTACACAAATCAGTTTCATTTCTATATACTAATAAAAGTCAAGCTGAGAGTCAAATAAGAACACAATACCATTTACAATAGCTGCAAAGAAAATAAAATACCTAGGAATATACTTAACCAAGGAGGTAAAAGATCTCTACAAGGAAACTACAAAACACTGGTGAAAGTAATCACAAATGACACAAACAAGTGGAAAAACAGCCCATGCTCATTGGAAGAATCAACATTATTAAAATGTCCATACTGTCTAAAGTGATTCACAGATTGAATGCAATTTCCATCAAAATACCAATGCCATTTTTCACGGATCTAGAAAAAATAATTCCACACTTCATATGGAACCAAAAAAGAGCCCAAATAATGAAAACAATCTTAAGTGAGAAGAACAAACCTGGAAGCATCACATTACCTGACTTTAAGTTATACAAGACTATAGCAACTAAAACAACATGGTACTGGTAAAAAGGTAGAGACAAAGACCAATGGAACAAAATAGTGAACCCAGAAATAAAACCATATAGCTATGACTAACTTATTTTTGACAAAGCAGACAAAAACATACACTGGGGAAAGGATGCCTCATTCAATAAATGGTGCTGGGAAAATTGGATAGCCACATGCAGAAGATGAAACTGGATCCCTATCTTTCTCCATATACAAAAGTTTACTCAAGATGGATTAAAGACCTAAATTTAAAACCTAAAACCATAAAAATTCTGGAATAAATATTAGAAAAAACTCTTCTAGACATTGGTCTAGGCAAAGAATTTATGCCTAAGAACCCAAAGGCAAATATAGCCACAACAAAAATAAATAAATAGGGTTTAATTAAATTAAAAAGTTTCTGCATAGCAAAGGAAATAATCAACAGAGTAAATAAACAACCAACAGATCAGGAGAAAATATTCACAAACTATACATCTGATGAAGGTCTGATATCCAGAATCTACAAACAATTCAAACAAATCAACAAAAAATAAATAAATAACCCCATTAAAAAGTAGGCAAAAGACATGAACAGAGTTTTTTCAAAAGAGGAGATACAATTGGCCAATAGACATATGAAAAAGTTTTCAACATCACTAATCATCAGGGAAATGCAAATTAAAACCATAATGAGATATCACCTTACGCCTATCAGAACGGCCATTATTAAAAAATCAAAAAATAATAGATATTGGTGTGGATGTGGTGAAAAAGGAATGCTTATACACTGTTGGTGGGACTGTAAATTAGTATAACCTCTACGGAAAACAGTATGGAGATTCCTAAGTGAACTAAAAGTAGACTTACCATTCAACCCAGTAATAGTAAGCACTACGTTTTATTAAGTTGAGATTCCCTTTACAAGAAAAAAAGGGAAAACAGAAGGATCTATCAATACAAACCACATTTGTCATTGACCACCATTTAATTCTAACCAAGTCACTTTATGTGAGTGAATAAATAACAGGGGTTTAGAATCTAACAAAGAAAAGAGAAACTTTTCAAGGATAATGGTCAAACAATTCCATGCTTAGGGGTTCAGTTAAGGCCAGGGTGTGGAATCTTGTCCTTCACCTAGGAATCAAAGAACCAAGTGATGGCAAAGATGTTTAGGCAGTGAAAAAAAGGGAAGGTATCTGTATCTGTGTATAATGTAACCTGTGAGCAGAATATGGGAACTGCCTAGGGCGCCACCACATGTCACTGGGGTGCTTTTCAAGTAGACAGTGGCACAGTGGCATGTCACTCAGACCCATGCACGAGTCTTGCTAGTGAAGTTTTGCTTTCTGGATGATCTTACTAACTCCAGGTCTGGCTTTTTTTAGTTTAAAAAAAATGTGAATAAATGAAATAGATTCCTCTTCCCTTCAAAACAGTAAATTACTGGCTGTTTGATTCAAACTCCTGCTTAGTATGCATAGACTGTGTTTGCATGTTTCTGACAGTGTGAAGATAAAAGGCCCTGCAAAGAAACCAATCTTTATTCAGGGTGTTCCTCTGTATGGCAGCAAGTAAGTGGAGCAGCAGTACTTTCTGTTATTTCCCATCATGCTCCCTCTGCCTTGCTACCCTGGAACCTCAAGACTCTCCTGTTGTGAAAACTGTGAGACAAAATGCTGTCCCAGCCAACCAGATCTCATCTAAGGACCTCAAGATGTATGTGTTTAGGGTGAGGGTTAGGAAGCAGAAGAATATTGTAAAACAGTCAAATTTGACTGTGGTCAAGGGTATCCACAAAAGCTTCCTAGAGTTGAGTTTGGGGCTTTCATCCTTGCAAAATACAGATTCCCTGGGCTCCCCCCAAACATTCTGACTCAGAGTATGTAAGGGTGGAAGCCAGGTATCTGGATCTATAAAAGCTCCCCAGAGAATTCTGAGTATATGCAGATTTGGGAATCAAGTCTTGGCATTTAAGAATAGTCTTCCTAGGAAACAGTCCAAGGGAAAACCCAAATCCCAATGGTGATATTTTCAGTTTCAAAGGTAACACAGAAATAGAGTTGTCCAAACTTTGCCCCAATCCAATCAAAGAGACATTTTTATAATAACCACTGGGTTTTCCTGTGGGTAATTGCAATAAATACACACCTTAACTCTTTGATACATGTATAAAGTTCATTTCATCATGTGGACATAGCCATTTTCAAATTAATTATTTACGGTCTTAATAAAATCTCAGAAGAGCAAACCCTGAGTGAACTCATTCACTAATTTCAGTCTTGATCCCCAGGCCTGGAGAGAACAGATGAGTAAGAAACCCACTTGCAGAGAGCATTTTGTCTGGAAAAGAAAAACATTAGAGTTTGTGCTGGCCAGGATATGCTAATTTATGCTGTGGCAATAACTCCTAATTTTCAACAGATTCAAACCAGAAGCGTTTGTTTCTTGTTTATGCTACATGACCATCACGGGTCATCAAGGACTCTGTTCTTCACAGTCACTCAGAGGCTCAGACTGAGTAACCACCATCTTAAACAAGGCCAGGTTTTACCCAAGAGGGAGTAATTCTGGAGAATCTCATACAAACAATTATCTCCCACTCCCAATTCATGGGCTAAGCAAGTTGTGTGGCCCCATTACACCACCAGGAAGCCAGGAAAAGTAATCCTAACAGTGTATTGAGAAGGGAAAGAACTAGGAATATTCTGCAAATGGTTTCAAGGATAACCAGAATTATTCTTCATGTCCACAAAATAATCTATTCTTTAGAACCACATTCTTGAATCAGGCCAGCCTGGACCAAAAATGCCCTTTGTGGCTTTGTTTAGTAGTTTTTCACAATTTTCTTAATTCTCTGAATCTGAATGGCCTCATCTATTAAATTAGTATAATAAAACTTTAGACATTCAGGCTTGTTGTAAGAATTAAATAAAGTAAAAAAATTGCAAAGCACTTTACACACAAAGCACACTGATTGTTTGCAAACGTCATTTGCAGATGTTGCTACTACCAAACAGGAGGACGTGGTCTTGCATAGCAAACACCATAATAATCTTACATAGCAAAAGTTGGGTTGGACATGGAAGAGAATGTTTGTCAGAGGGAGAGAATGAGACATCTAAGTGGATTGTTATGGAAATGTCTCAAGATACCTTCCACAGAGCATCTCCAGGAAGTGAAAAATAAACCACCTTTGGATGACATACAATCAAGAAGGGAGCCAGATGATTTCCCTTTCGGTTGCCAATACTGTCCTAATCCATTATAGTTTCCTATTCTGAGATTCCATGGTTCTCTTCTAAGTTCACCTTTCCCTTTTCATTTACTCTCCCTCTTGCTGTAACAAATTGCTCAGTGCTTTTCTTCTGTTCAATTTTTGCAGCCACTGCCTCAATGAGAGTTGCTGAACCTTTTCATAGTGTTTGTATAGCCCGCCCAGCAAAGGAACAAATTTGTATTGGGCTCTGTTCACACCTTCAAGGAAGGAATGCCCCTCCTCATCTCTGTGTCTCCAATTGGATGCTGAGCCAGGCTCAAAGTAAGTGCCCAGGTACTTGAACAAATGAATGAATGAATATTGTTGATTATTTTATTTAAAAATTTCATTTTGTTCTGAAAAAGAGAAAAAAACCTTCAATCAAATAAATCATTAGGCTGACAGCAATTGAAGCACAAAAGGTATAGTTGACTGATTTGACAGAAAATAGCCAATTCCTAGCTGTCACTTGAGGTAAATGTGCCACCTAAATCATGTCTCTATCCTTCAGTCTGCATTCAATCCAAATATATCCCCCCACCATCCTCAAGTAATTTAAATAGGTCATTAAAGCAAAAGGATCACAAAAACTTGATTAACTTCTTGAATTGAACTTTCAATGTCCCACATGGGTTGCTGATATATTGCTTGGATTTCTTTTTCTGAAACTGAAGCCCTCCAGGTAAAATAGAATTGAAATCATGCTGTTAGGACTATCAATCCCCTGGTCTCAGAGAAGTCACTTAAAAATGAGCACTGGACAGCAGCCTACAAAAAAGGCACAAGGGAAATGACAAACAATATGAATCAAAGGCAGAGCAGATGGCAAGAGCAGCTGCGCCCGACAGCCTCACTTGGAATATAACGTCCTTCTTCCCACATAGGCTGTGTCAGCGCCTGTGACTCCGGGAAAGGAGCAGATCAAAGTCCACTCCGTCTCACAGAAGCTGGCGCTCATCAGCTGCCCTTACAAAGCTTTCTCCTTGAAATAGCTCATTTCCATAGCTGCCTCTCCTGCACTGGGGTTTGTGGATATAGACTCCATCCTCTCTTCTCACTCTTTCTTCTACAATAAACTAGAGTTAAAATTGGATATTACTAACTAGGTATTTCCACATTTGGTTTTACATAGCTTAAGATAAGTAGTTTGTCCAGTAAGAATTTTTTAAATCACATTTATTGATTTTTTCCCCCATGGTTATTGAGGTTCTATAAAAATTTGAAATATTTTAGTAAAAAGTAAAAAAAAAAAATTTAAATTCAGAGATAAACATCACTAACAATTTGATTTATTTCTCTCTTGCCTTTTTGCTATGGTTGTATGTGTAAAGTTTTGTAAATACTTTAGCCTTAAACATTCTCATAAATAAATTTTTGATTATGTCTTATATTTCCTCAGGTTAAAATCATAGAAGTGGAATTATGTGTCCAAGGATATGAATCTATCTTAGATTTCCAATATGTATTGACAAATTGTCTTCCAGAATATCTGTAGGAAAATATTATCCAAAAATATATTAAGATATATTCAGGTCACCATCCCCTTGACAGCTTTGAATACGATGTACCTTTACCAATGTAATAGGCAAGGATAGAATAACATTATTTTAATTTCTCTACAATTGCTGGATTTGGACTAATACTTTATTATGCTATTTATGTTATTCTGTTTAATCTTTCCTTAAAATGATATTTTTATATGTTTTTCTCTCCAAAGGAGTTATAAATGTCTTGAGGTCAGGAGTTACCTTATTCTTTCTATATTTTTACCTTAGTCTCTAGCACACTGTCATTCATACTATATGAATTTAATAAATATTATTAAATAAATTTTATAGATATGGTTGATCTGAAATGATCAGTTGTAAAATCAAAGAAGGGATTTCAGAATGTCCCCCAAATCTTGAAATTATATTCCTGTGGACATCATAACATCTTTTGACAAAGATCCTTTGTTTTTTCAACTTTAAAATGAGGATGCGATGTTATGATATTGAGATATATATGTATATATTGGTTTTCACCTATGGTTCTTGGCTCATAACTTTCATAGCCTTTGTTATAGTCTTTTGTTATAGCGTCTGGTGCTTTAGGCCTCAGGAGCAGCCTCAGGAAACAGAAACCCTCCGACCTTCTCCTGCCCTCCTTTCACCTGCCCCAAGGCAGGAATCTAATCTTTCCTAACCTCTCTGATTGTGGGTCCTAAGACCCTCATTCCAGAGAGGATCACTCCCCATACCAAAAGGAAGGAATGCTGATGTAATGATGTCTCCATAAAAATCAAAGAGGACAAGGTTCAGAGAGCTTTCTGCTAGCTGAATACATGGAGGTTTCTGGAGGATGGGGCCCACGGGAAGGTATGGAAGCTGTGCACCTCTTCCCCCATACCTTACCCTGTTCATCTCTTCATCTATATCCTTTGAAATAATAAATGAGTAAACATAAGTAATTGTTTCTTTGAGCTCTGTGAGCTGTTCCAGCAAATTATTCGAACCCAAAGAAGGGGCTGTGAGAACCCCAAGTTGCGCCTGACAGCCTCACTTGGAATATGTCAGTCAGAACCCCATAAGTCAGAAGTTCCAGAGGCCTGGACTTAGGACTGGTGTCTGAAGGATGTGAGGGGCAGACTTGGGGACTGAGCCCTCAATCTGTGGGATAACACTATCTCCAGGTAGTGTTGGAATTGAATTAGAGGACATCCAGTTGTTGTCTACTGCAGAACTGATTACTTGCTTGCTGGTAAGGAGAAATCCCCACATATTTGGGGGTCACGAAAGTCTTCTGTGTTGATTATTGTAGTATGAGAGCAGAGGAAAAACACAGTTTGAGTTTTTCCCAGAGAATAATATTATAGTGCTAGTTATAGTAAAGAATAGTTGTGAAAAGCAAACCAGATAATATGAGTGAAAAAATGATCAGAAAAAAGTCACCATATTATAGAAATATAATAGTTATATTCAAAAGAGAGTGTTAACAATTGATCATATTCATTAACGAAAGATTATGTAAAGCCATCATTTGTAATTTCAATTTCTTCATTTGTCATGTATTATACTTCAATGAACTCTAGAGTGTAATATTTGTTCCAAAGTCTAATAGCAAACTTTATAAAAGGAAAAAAATGTGACTGTTGTTAGGTGCACGTTTGTATTTTATCATTCATTCTCAGAAAGAATTTGATGCAATTTCCAATACTAAACTCAAAATAATAGAAGCAGATTAAGAAATGAAGCCCAAAGGAAAATATAATGTGACAAATAAAATGAAACCAAGAATATGCACAGAAATGTACACTAGAAATATATACATAATTGTTACAAGTGGATTACTTTCAGCTTGAACTTGAATTAAGAGCTTTGTAGTAGACTTCAGAGAAAAAGAGGAAACCTGATTAGTTACAAAGTTTAAAACCCAAAACGTGAAAGTTGCTCAGGAAAAATAGTCATTTCTGCCTCCTCTACCAACCCCCATCTCAACTGCAGCACTCAAATCTAAGAGAAATTTTTAGCCAGGAGCCTGATGCAAAACAATATGTGAAACTGTAGACAATATCCTTGATACCAAATTTATTGTAAATTAGCAATTTTCATAAAGCCACTCAATTCAACCTAAGCACAAAGATGTAAAAAACAATTTCATAAATACAATTCTACTGGGGACTAACGAATGCAGTACAAGTACACAAATTTCAAATTGGTTTGGTCTTGGAGTAAAATTCAGATGATCTAAACTAGATATTTTCCCACTGGGAAATATCCACTGGGCTTCTACTCTGCAAAGTCCAATTTAATAGATCTGGGTGAGTACCAGGAATTGGCTGTTTTTAAAAGCTCTCTGGGGAAGCCAGATGCACCTCTCCAGCTGACAGGTACAGTCTTGGAGAAATGAATGGATTGTCTATCCTTAAGGAATCCCTGGAAAGTATTATCTTGCAAAATTATAATTTCTGCTTTCTCTGTTAGCCCAACATCCTCTCCAGCTAACACCAAATTCCTTTAAAGAGGGTTTTGTGGAAACTATGAAGTAGATAAATATGAAGAAAAGGTGAGACAGTCAAAATACAAAGGATGGTAGAATAGACAGGAAAATATTGTCACAGAAAAGAGTTATTTGTTGAAACTTCTGTTATGTTACCCACTGCTGTGGATGATGAAAGGAGATCAAGCAGTCCACGTACTCAAATGAAAGTGAGGTTTTTGAAAAAAATGCTAAGACTGGCTCCTTGGACACTCTCTGGGTACTTGGGAGAGAAGGAGTACCATAAATGACTCACTTTGAGCAGGAGCCTCATCCTTCCATAAAAAAGTAGCTATCCAAAATGGTGTCCTTGTTGATCCTCAATATCTTCCTTAGAAAATAGAGCAGAAATGACTTATGGCCCTTCCATGTCTAGCACAGGTTTGAACCCTTGGTTCTAAATTAACCTCATCTACTTCTAACCCTAGACCCTACTCAGAGAGACTGCTGGGCCTCAGCCCCTGCCAGAGGCCATGTAACTGGAGGATCCCAGTGGAATCGACTTGGGGCCTTGGCAGTATGTAGAAGCTTTACTCTTTACCCCAGGACCTCTCAGGCTATCTTTTCCTTTCTCTCTCTCCTTTACCTAGTTTTTCTCCAGCCATTGCAAGTCTAGGAGGGTTAGCAGAACCCTAGTGATAGGAGGAATTAAAAAATTAAAGATTAATGAAGATGCTGTGCTACCTTGGAAAAGTCCTTTTATTTCTCTGTATATCCTTTTGCAATGATCTGTAAATCCTGAACTATACCAGTCTATGGTATTTATTGAAAGTGTGTGTGTGTGTGTATGTGCATGTAGGTGTGTAAATGTAATTAAACTTTTTACCTGCTCATGAGTTACCTTTAAAGTTTCTATGAGTTCAGAAAGTGATAAGTTTGGTAAATACTAGTTTGGTAAATACTTCCTCACAATAATTTAATAGGACAAGACTAGAATAAAGTTTGCAGCTTATTTTCATTTCTAATCCTCTTTTATTTTCCAAACCATTAGCCAACATCATCTCATCAATTCCAAAAATAATTCCTCTCATTCCATTTTTTTTATATATGAAGAACTGCAATGGTACTATCTTTTTTCCTCTCTTTAATTACATGTGCAGATGTAAAGAATAACGACACTGGCAATAAATATATGGTGAACTCTATCCACTGGCAAGTAATAATATTTCTTTTCAAATTATGATAAATAAAAAGGAAGCTAAATGTGTACAGATAGTGTATCAAAATAATGGAATACTTTCTAATACCCATTTCTTATTTGTGGGTGGTGATTTAACAAACACAAAATTCTGGCTCCCGGCTCCAAGATGTTCATAAAAGATACTTGTTTGCAAATGCCACAGCAACAATTCATTCAGGGGCTGGAACAGGTGTCTTGTTGAACTTGCATTTCTTCATTTCATAGGATCAAATATATCTAGGTCCAAACTTGAGCCAGAACTGTGAATGGTGGTTTTCTATTTCCTTGCTTACTCTCCTCAGATCCCAAAGATATACATGCTCTTCCTAGCGGGATAAGTTTCCCTCAACTGTGTTAATGAGATGTTTGGGTCTTCACACTCTCCTCACTTACCATTTTCTCTCTGCTAAATTCTGTCTTGAGAAACTCTCATTCAGTTTTTAAACCCCATTCCAAAGCCAGATCTTGATAAAAATCATGAACGTCATTTAAAAGGAAATTCAAATATATCCATTAATTGCTTTGAATTATGTGCACTCTCTTTGAGCCAACATGTATTAAGGCCTCCTACAAGATTCTGGGGTTTTTCTTACATTTAAATTAGGAAAAATGCTCCTGTTTGGCTATGGTACACATGAAAGCATTGAGTGTTATGTCTGGTATCTGCGTATCAGGAGGGAAAGGAATTTTAGAAAACAGAGAGATGCTCCCAAAAGCCCAGAAACAATATCACAGCAGCAGGTACATTTCCACTACATCAGAATAGGAGCTTGGCCACCGGGAACATTTGATGTGATAGCCATATAGATAAAGTGCTTCCAAAAAGTTTTATTCAACTGCAAGGTACTGCATTTATATCATTACTGGACATCATGAAATGTGTTTTCTCTCTCCCTAAATGCATCTTAATAAGTCATTACGGGTCTATTTTTGGTCTCAGTTGTCCTTTCCAATAGACCATCTGTTAGAAAGACAGTATGGGAATGTGGGTTTGCAGATCGTGCTCGAGTAGTTTTTCCTCAGACAAGCCAAGTGACCTTGAGCCTCTTAGCTCTCTGGTGCATTTTCCACTTTGCAAAACAGCTAGAAAAGTGACTATGAGGATTGGTGTTGGAGGGAGAAAAACTGGTAGTTGAAATATCTTTGTGGGGAGATAACAGATTAAAAGAGGGTATAAAGGAAAGGTCCATCAGGGAGAAAAGGTAGCTGCTATGGAAATACAGCATATGTGCATCACTATACTCACAGAGAGAGAATGACACCATTAATGTCACAGATGCAACTTTTTGTAGGAACATGATAAAAAATTAAATTCATTGAGATTATTTCAGAAATCTCCATACTGCTTTCCATAGAGGTTGTACTAATTTGCAGTCCCACCAATAGTGTATAAACATTCTTTTCTCTCTGCATCCATGCCAGCATCTATTTTTTTGGGAATTTTTAATAAAAGCCATTCTGACTGGGGTAAGGTGATATATCATTGTGGTTTTGATTTGCATTTCCCTGATAATTAGTGACATTGAGCATTTTTTCAAATGTTTATTGGCCATTTGTCTATCTTCTTTCAAGAAGCTTCTATTCATGTCTTTTGCCCACTTTTTAGTGTGGTTGTTTGATTTATTTTCTTGCTGATTTGCTCAAGTTCTTTGTACATTGTGGTTATTCGTCTTTTATCAGACATATAGCTTGTGAATATTGTCTCCCATTTTTCAAATATTATTCTGAGTATTACATTCAAAAAAGGAATAAAAATATATATCTAACAGAGGAATTACGATGAATACAACCTTATGAGTGCTGTAGTTGGAGTATAGATGGAAGGCTAAAGGACAGAGAAGAAAACAACTTATTTTGCTTGGAGATAGTTTTGGGTGGATTGGAAAATCTCAGAAAAAATACACGAAGAAGTTGGCTTGTCTGATGGATGTTGAGTGGAATTTTGATAGATGAACAAGTTGCGAAATGCAATAACAGGGCATTCTACAAAAAAGGAACCAAGGATGCTGTTAGCATCTCGTGCATAGAGGTCAGGGATGCTACTAAAGTTCTTACTATGCACAAGACAGTTTCCCACTATAAAGAATTATCCAGAACAAAATGTCACCAGTGCTGAGGTTGAAAATTATGGCTTCTAACCTAAGGACACCACTAAATATGCTTGAATAAGAGATGTTAAAAGATTACACTGGCCACCATGTGGTAAACTGACCGAATGGGGGAGATGACAGGATTGTAGAAGACAATTAGAAGCAACAACAGTAGTTTAAGTGATAAATAAGGGTGGTTTGAACTGTGACTGTAAGAGGGGAGACAGAGAAAAGTGGACAGCCTCAGGAGATGTCCTGAAGTCCATAGACAGCAGCTGGCCATTTCTTTGAAGAAAGGAATGATGAGAGAGTGTATGGATTTATAGATTACACAATCAAATGAATGGAATGGAATGGATGGGAGAAGTTTGGAAACATTCATAGGTAATAAAAATTAATTTATTTAGGGTATTTTAAGTTTGAAGTTCCTTTTAGATAGATAAGATAAAGATTTCAAGTATCAGTTATATGTATCTGGAGTTCGGGAAAGAGGTAGGGGATGGGGATAAGAATTTGAGGATCATAGACAATGATATAATAAGGTATAGAAATGAATAACATCACCTCAAGAAAGTATAACACATAAGGAGAGGCCCCAAAACTAGCTTTATAAAATATATTGTTAGGCATTGGGATAGAGAAGAACACACAAAAGAGATATAATAATCACTGCTAGAGAGGAAGCAGGAAACACAGGAAATCTTCGTGGAGGCCAAGAGCAGTTACCATTCACAGAAAGGAGAAAGTGATCACCTGTCCCAAATGCTACTGGGAGCTAGGGGATATTAGGAATGAGAAGAGTCCATTGAATTTGGCAAGGAAGAAGTCAATGGTAGCTTAAACAAAAAGGCACTTCAATGCAGAAGCCAGATCAGAGTGGATTGAAGAGTGAATGGGAGGTGCCAACACTGAATGTTTCCTGAGCCCTGTGATTCTGGTAAACAGCAAAAAGGTTAAGAAATTCACACATATTTTTGTTCCAGAAAATGGCTTACTGCAAAGAACCGGGGAGCACTGTAGGGGGGAAGGGCATGCCTCTAACCCT
>CAUYSK010017992.1:0-23451 GCA_963575035.1 Avahi laniger
CTCAGCCTCCCGAGTAGCTGGGACTACAGGCATGCGCCACCATGCCCGGCTAATTTCTTCTATATATATATTTTTAGCTGTCCAATTAATTTCTTTCTATTTTTGGTAGAGGTGGGGTCTCACTCTTGCTCAGGCTGGTCTCGGAACTCCTGAGCTCAGAATGATCCGCCCACCTCGGCCTCCCAGAGAGCTAGGATTACAGGCGTGAGCCACGGCGCCCGGCCCACTACAAAAAAATTTTTAAAAAAATTAGCCAGGCATCCGAGGCACGAGAATTGCTTGAATCCCAGGATTTCAAGACCGTAGTGAGCTATGGTGGCGCCATTACAGTCCAGCCTGGGAGACAGAGGAAGATCCTGCCTCTAAAAAAAAAAAAAAAATTGTGTCTGTACTGAGCATGTATAGACTTTTTTTGTCAGTATTCCCTAAACAATACAGTATAACAACTATCTACATAGGATTTGCATTGTATTAGGCATTATAGGGACTCTAGAGATGATTTAAAGTAGTATAAAGGAGGATATTCACAAGTTATATGCAAATATTATGCCATTTGTGTGTAAGGGACTTGAGTATACGTGGATTTTGGTGCCCTGGAACCAATACCCCATGGATACTAAGAGACAGCTATATATATAAAATTTAAAAATTGCTATGTAATATTTAAGACCTATGAAAAGGTATACATAATCATACAGTAACTGCTTAAGTACTTTAACATCCTAGTTAAGAAATGAAATATTGCTAACATGGCTGTGACCTCTTCCTCCTCCGCAGAGGTAGCTGCTATCCTGAATTCAGTGTTTATCATGCCCATGCATTTCTTTACAGTTTTGTGTATACGAATGTTAAGGTTGATCTTCACAATATTTGACAGCTGGTAGTGGGTGGGCGCTACCACTAATGATGGATGCTGGCCATAGACAACGGGTCCAGCCATGCCAGGCTGTACTGGCTGAATACTGGCCCCATAATGGATCCCTAAACAATACTTTAAGATTATGTATAACTAATATGCGATCTTATTGTAAGTTGCACATTCTTCTGTAAGTTGCTTTTTTCCCCTCTCCGTTGTGAGATTCCTCTATATTGCTATGATATATATCTAACTCTGATTCATTGATTTTTATTTTTTAATATTCTGTTGTATGAATATGTCACTGTTTAGCCATTCACTTATTTTTGGGTATTTAATTATTTATTTATTTTTTTCCGAGACAGGGTCTTGCTGTGTTGCTGAGGCTGGAGTGCAGTGGTGTGATCATAGCTCACAGCAGCCCCAAAGTCCTGGGCTCAAGCGATCCTCCTGTCTCAGCCTCCCAAGTAGCTGGGACTGCAAGCTTAGATCAACATGCTTGGCTGTTTTTCCAATTATCATTATTATTTGTAGAGACAGTGTCTCACTATGTTGCCCAGGCTGATCTTGAACTCCTGGCCTTAAGCGATTCTCCCACGTTGGCCTCCCAAAGTGCTGGGATTGTAGGCATGAGCCACCTTGCCTGGCGTGGATATTTAGTGTTTTTCTTTTTTTTAATGACCCCTTCTGGGACTCTCCTGCCTGTATAGTTTGCTTATTTTCACATTGGGTTGTTTGTCTTTTTCTTTTTGATTTGTAAGTATATTGTTTTCGTATTTTGGGAGAAACTATTGTTTCATAAACAAATACTCATTAACATGCACGTCGGCACATAAGCCCCGTCACGGTTTGCTTTTCCACTGTGATTGGAGCTATGTGTAGCTACTCACATTGGTAAAGGGGTTCTCAGCATACTCGAATCAGACTGGTGTGAAGTACACCAATGGAATTGTCTGAGCGTTAATTTGCCTGTAGATACCGATATATTTCTTTATTTAGTGTGGATATGACTTAGTCTTAAATTTTTGATTGTAAACATTGATCTAATTTCCCCATATTTACATGATCATTCAGGTGAAGGTGCTGCCCTCCCAGTACTCTACACTGTGAGAGGAAAGCCTTTACAGGAAATTATAAACTCATTTTTTTCCCTCCACTAAATAAAGCAGGATAATGGTTAGCACCACTGCTTCCTCACTGAACCCTGGATGGGCTCAGAATTCAGAGGAAGCTGGGAAGTGAATGGGAGGACAGAGGCCGTTGCTCACAAGTTCTTTCCATAACTTTATTTATTTAAACTATTTGTGGTGTTCATGGGTTTTCCCCCCAGTGAATGGCGACCTGACTTGACAGAGGTACATGGGAGGCTGTTTGTTCTCTTCTTGGCTACTTATATTTGCTTTCTGGAAGGTTATTGTTTTCAAGGAAGAATCTTAAGCACCAGGATTAGGATAGTTAAACCCTTTGTTGGCTTGGAAATGTAATCTGTCCTGGTCTGTGTGCTCTCTCTCCCGGCCTGTATCTTTCCTACAGAGCACGTGCGTTAATTATCTAGCAGATGTTCATCCTTGAAAGTTTCCAGCATTTTGTTCATTTTAATTTTTTCAGACCTTGTCATTGTACACAAGGACATAAACACTTAAAACCCCCTTTAGGAAAAAAAATCCCAAAAAACTCTTTTAGGACTGGAGGTTGCTTTTTCCTGGAGCATTGCATCTGGTTTCCCCGTTACTAGTAGAGCAGATCCCAGTGATGGCTGTAGCCCTCTGAGTCTACCCTCCACACCTCCACCACCTCTGTCCCCCACCTCCCTGCTCTAGAGGCCTCTCCCTCTCTCTCTCTATCCATATATATATATATATAAATGAGACAGGGTCCCATTCTGTCGCCCACGCTGGAGTACAGTGGCACGATCATGGCTCACTGTAATCTTGACCTCCTGGGTTCAAACAATCCTCCTGTCTGAGCCTCCAGACACGTGCCACCACACCTGGCTATTTTTTTTTATTTTTTGTAGAGACAGGGTCTTGCTATGTTGCCCTGGCTGGTCTCAAACTCATGGCCTCAAGTGATCCTCCTGCCTCAGCCTTTCAAAGTGCTTGGGGTTATAAGCGTTCAGCCACCACACCTGGCCTCTTTTTTTGTTGTTGGCAGCAAATATCAAAGTCATTTGCTGCATGTTGCAGGGAGATGACAGGCCAAGGGGTTCCCGGAAGGATATCTATAACCTGCCTGAGCTCTCTTATCTTTAAAATTGTCATTTAACTTGTCTCCTCTGTCTTGGGAATAGCCAGAACTTTAGAGTTAAGAATGTTGTTCAAAAGAAAGATGTTTATTTTTAGAGGCAGAAAATAGTTTGAGCCCATTTGCCATAACTGCTTTTTTAAGAAACAAAAACTAGTGGACTTTTTAAGTGAGTAATCTCAAAGGGAATACAAAAATCTTGCTAAAAGAATTAGCAATGTATAAGCTTTTGGAAAACAAACTTCATTTTTATTATAGCTTTTTATGTTTGTTTAGCCAAAGTTAATATTATCACAATTATTCTGAAATTCTCCTTTTCCTTATATTTCTTGCCTTATAACTTAATTTAATGACATAGAAAATAAAAAATGTCAACAGGAAAAGTATTTAAAGAAATTTTGTTGTTGGTACTTAGGGTGTGGTGTTGTCACTAGGAGACAAGCAGTGTTCTCAGAGATGGTGTCATCCAAATTAATTTTTATCTTCTTCACGACCACACGGATTAAAAAAAACCTTTTCAAGTCTTTGATTTCTAAAGAAGCTTGATTTAATTTTGGGGGGAGTATTTTTCACTTTATGAGCCCCAGTTTCTTGTAATAATGTAGCATGTAACGTAGATAAAAATCAAAGACCAGAGATAACAGAATGGACTTTGCTTTCCATAGAATCTATGTGAACAGTTGTGAGTCAAGATGATTCCCCAAACCCTTTACAGATACTAAGGTCTATTTAAAGGTTCACAATAACAATGACAACATTTTAGGGCTTTCTTCCAACCCTATCACTTCCTTCTTCTACTGGGAAGTTGAACTTGGGATGGAGGAGGTGCCGTGGTGTTCCTGGACTGGACCAGCGCTCCCAAGCCATCCCTCCTTTTGTGGAATCACAAACCTTTATGGGACATGGCACAGTGGCATTGGTGAAGTGATTGATTGAGACTAACAGAATAGGAAAAAAATAAAAAGAGTGAATTAAGAAACAACTGTCATTAACAGCTTGAGATTGGCAGAGGGTGAGGGGGGCCCTCACTTCTTAAACAATAACAAAGAAAACTTTTGAAATGCCAGTATTTACAGTAAATTGTTTTTTCTGTGTGTATGTGTGTGTGTGTTTTTTTGGCATGAGTCTTTAAGCAGGTGTATTTGAGGGACAAGCAGTGTATTGGCCAAGGTGATGCTTAGCTGCTGAGGTGGAAGAGCCTGCTGGTACCGGCTCCAGGGCCCCAAAGCTCCAGACTAGACTTGGTGCCAAAACCCCCAGTGCAGAAGGACGTTCTGGCCAAAGAGCCTGTTGTAAGGGGTGCATCTTAGAAGATCCCTCTGATTGACTTTACTGTACTCTAGGGAGGCGTGTGGGCCAGGATCATTCCAGTGATTCCAGTTTAAAGTAGGATAGACCTGTTTTATGATGGCATACATATGTGTTTGGTGGCTGTGGATTGAATTGGTTGTTTAAAACTTATTTAATTGTAAGTATGGGTACCATTTTTCTTCTTCTTCTTCTTTTTTTTTTTTTTTAAGAGAGGGGTTATTGCTCTGTCATCCAGTCTGGGGTGCAGTGGTGTGATCATAGCTCACTGTAGCCTTGAGGTTCTAGGCTCAAGCCATTCTCTTGCCTCAGCCTCCTGAGTAGCTGGGACTACAGGTGTGAGCCACAATGCCCGGCTAATTAAAAAAAAAAATCTTTTTTTTTTTTTTTTTTTAAGAAAGAAGGTTTTGCTATGTTGCCTAGACTGGTCTTGAACTCAGCGTCAAGCCATCTTCCCGTCTTGGCCTCCCAAAGTGCTGGGACTACAGGCATGAGCCATAGTGCCCACAGTGCCATTATATTTCTTAATTCAAAGAAATCCAACCAAAATATGTTCCTTTTAACTTCATTGCTAATCATATTTTATGGGGAAAAAAAATTAAGATAATTCAATGACTTGTTCAAAGCCTCCCAGTAAGTCAGTGAAAGAATAAAACGGATCAGAAACCACTGTCTCTGGATGCCCAATCCGTTACTAGTCCAGCAAACCTGTTATTAAGGATTAACATCCACTCAGAGCCAGAAATAGACCTACTGAGACCTAAATCAGTTTTGGTCGTTGGTCTCTAAGGATGAAAGGATGAGGGATACATTAATTTGCCAGGCAATTGATTTTCCCTTGGGATAAGAGAAAAACAAAACCAAATTGTCCATCATCAAAAATGACACAGTCACATTCACTAGTAAATTATGTTTGGGTTTGGAAAACTTCCAGCCCTATAAATAGATTATGGGAAGCCTTTAGGGAGAGAAAAAAAGGTGCTCCATGACCGTTTTCATATAAAAACGTAACAGCCCCCTAGAACTTGCAAAAAAAAGTGAGAGGCCTATTACTTAGAATTTTAGTCAAAATAGGAACTATGATTCATCACTGAAACTTTACTTTTTAAGTTTATTACTACTCACTGCCAAGAATTGGTAAGTTTAGAAAGAATATTTCAAAAGTTTGGCAGGAGTAGTTTTGGGAATGATTTGTACAAACAGGAGGTTTCTGAGCGATTCCATTTTTCCTGCTGAGAGGTGGTCGATTTGGTTACCTGCATTCATGCTTTGCGTTAGTAGAGATTAAGGAAACCACTGAAGTGGAAATGAGAACCATCTCTCCATTTTAATATTGTGATTGAAATAGAGTTACAGAATCCTTCTGAAGATCTGCACTGTTGTAAAGTGTCACCATTCTGGTTTTCTGAGCTTACCATGATAATGTTAAAAATTACCAAGTGGAGCTTGATATTTAGTTTGGGATCAAAGAGGCATTTTTATCTTTGGTGATGAATGTATGTGTTTTCCTCTCTGTGTATTCCTTTGCTTTCCTATTCTCTGTGTCTGCCTCTTTTTTTCCTGTGTTTCTCTGACAGTGCCACCCTGACGGTCTGTCTCAAGGTGTAGCATTCTGTGTTTCCCAGCCTGGGCCATTTCGCGTTGGCCATGTATGGTGTTCTTTGCGTGCTGAGTGGGTGGGTGAGTATGAAATGGCACATGTGGGAACATGAAGGTGACTCTCCACCCTGTGGGACTGGCCTGCACCCAGTACACCACACCACCCGATGTGGGGCGATGAATACCTTTATGGGAAGGTGGAAAAGATTGGTTGGTTATCTAGAAAAGGTGATTAATACCGCTTGTATTTGGGACCACACAAGAATCGAGGCGATGGTTTGTTAAAACCCATTCTCCCTGGAATTCTGG
Organism: Avahi laniger; assembly: GCA_963575035.1. Lineage (NCBI taxonomy): Eukaryota > Metazoa > Chordata > Mammalia > Primates > Indriidae > Avahi > Avahi laniger. Next base: position 6,317 of record CAUYSK010017992.1, read on the forward strand.
CCTTTCAGTTTCTGCTGCTGAAGCCACTTTTAAAGCAGAAAAGAAAAAGTGTAAGCATAACTCTTAAATATCCAACCAAACCCATTAAATAACAGTTTGCTTTATTTGTTTAGTACTTGTTGTTGGTTCTTCCAACAGTGTACAAGATCCCAAATCCTGGAGGAATCTTGTTCTTTTACATTGATGACAGAAGGAATTGATGCAGTTAATAACTGAAGCCTTGCATTTTGGAATAAGGAACCTAAGGAGGAAAAAAAAAAAACTTCTGTCTACAGCTGTGGGTCAAGGAGAATTCTGTTACATCCAGCAGTAATGGAAGTCCCTTCAGACTGGGGAGTTGGAGGTGTCCAAGAGAACCTTGGGATCCTTGCTTATACAGGAGTAATAAAAGGAGGAAAGGATGACACTGTCTGCCATCAAGGGAAGGAATGCACATAAGAGAGGTCGGTTCTGCATCTGAAAGATGTTAAGGAGTTTAAAGAGTAACATTGCCTCCCAGGTCGTGGGCGGATTGTTTGAGCTCAGGAGTTCGCGACCAGCCTGAGCAAGAGCAAGACCCCGTCTCTACTAAAAATAAAAAGAAATTAATCAGACAACTAAAAATATATAGAAAAAAAATTAGCCGGGCATGGTGGCGCATGCCTGTAGTCCCAGCTACTCGGGAGACTGAGGCAGGAGGGTCGCTTGAGCCCAGGAATCTGAGGTTGCTGTGAGCTAGGCTGACGCCACTGCACTCGCCCCGGGCAACACAGTGAGACTCTGTCTCAAAAAAAAAAAAAAAAAGAAAAGAAAAAAGAGTAACATTGCCTCCCGCGCCAAGAAGACTATAATGGGAAAAACCCAAGAGCCCTGCCATGATCTATCCCAACCTTGAGTTACAGTTAATTTGTCTCAGTAATGAAAGACATTGAGAAGTCTTCCTTCATGAAAGTTTTCTCAGAAGATTGATTTAAAAATTTTTTTCTTGTTGCAGATATGTCTCCCCTATCAGGCAGGGAAAGGAGACCTCACACCTCTAAAAATCAACTGCGGTTGAGAATCCACCTGCCCCAGAATCAGCCCCAGTGAACCTGAACTGTTGGTAGACAAGGAGACAGGCACAGCCCACAGGGATCCAGGCCAGGAATCCTTGGGAGGAGCAGTTGGAGCCCACAAAGGATCTCCGTCCCCCGAATTCTGACAGTTGCCATTAGTAGCCTGTAGCCTTTCATTTCTTCCAAGAAAGTCTCCTTAGGGGGCTAGCATATCTAGTAAAGGAAGCTCAGAAGGTGAAAAGGCCAATTTGACATAGATTGTTAATTGTGTACAGAGAGAAAAGGGAGAGAGATAATACGTAACTCCACAATGAAACAAAAGGGCTTCCAAAAGTTCATCTGTCAAGGTCTGAGACAAAGAAGGAAAAGTGAATTTATTCAGATAAATAAGCAACAGAAGACAAAAATATTTCTGTTTTCCGTTTCGTCCTCCACAGATAACATATTTTTACAAATACTACAAGATTAAATTCTTCCCTTAGTCTGAAAAAGCAACACAGGAGAAGTCAAGAAACTCGGAAAGGTTATTGCGGGGATTCTTAGATTTGTATTAATAATACCAACCAGTGAAGGATATCATAGTGGCACAGAAAGGTAAATCCCTAAAGGAATGGACTTAGGTTTATTATTACTTTTATTACCACAAGTCACATTCTTAAGGCAATATTTTCTTCTCTGGTTATTTTTTATTTTATAGATAATGACGTTCACAATTTTATGTATTTTATTTTAGTTGATGAAAGGGATGTGACAAGTTTGACTTTCAGTGGTTTTAAAAGGATATGTGTAGGTTATATATTTTTCGTTTAGAAGGTGAGGTAGCAATCATGCTAACAGGTTTTGAATGAGAATTCTATGTTACATCACTCTACCACAACTATTTTTTATTTTTTGCACTTTACCTTTTAGTCTTTGGTCCACAGGCATATATGTTTATTTAGTTGCATTCCTATTGATTACAAACATTTATATTCTGTTTATCTTAGTATTTTCTTATTTAATATTTTTCATAGACTTTATAATGATTGGTTTTGTTTTCATTAACTTCTTTTTTCCATGTTGATGACCAAAATTTGCAAAGCATTCCCATGTTGTTGAGGATATATATATATATATATATATATATATATATAGTTGTTTTTGTTGTTTCTAATTACTCATGATAAATTCTCAGGAATGGGATTACTGGGTCAAATTATATGAGCATTTTTATGGTTCAACCTACATATCATCATGAAGGCTTCCAAAATGGTTATTGCATATATATTGTAATGGAATATCAGTGTCTTTCTCTATTAGGGAAGGTGAACATTTTTGTGTATGTTTATTTAGTATTTTTATTTCCTCTTATGTGAATTACTTGTTCATGTGTGTGAGAATTTGGTTTGCTCTTGAAGGAAACTTTTTCTATCTTTGAATTACCTACGAAGCAATAATCAGGATGATTGTGTCTTGTCTTCGGTCACTTTGTGGGGTATTGCTATAGAATAAAAATTTGACCTTTTGAGTTAGAAATATAACACAGACTAATTTCTCTAAAGAACTGGAAAAAATCTGAATTAATTTCTCTCTTGATGAATTAATCTGCCACATCAGGGAGCCTGTTGCTTTATTTTATGCAAATGTCCAGTGGGTAAGATACTACTTATTCTTACCTCTTGGAGAAATATAGGCTTTTCATAGCTTTACTGCTATGGCCTTACAGAAACTAGTAGAACAAAAGGCACAATGGCTGATGTCTGTCATTGGAAACTGTAACATATTTCTGACTGGCCAGCAAGACTATTGAATTATGGAGACTGTTAACCATATGTGGATTCTATTCCTGTTTAAATAATATCTGAGAAGAAAAGTTTAAAATCCACACATTTCACTGAAGGGAAATAACAAGGTCTACGAACAGCCCTACTGCAGTTTACAGTTTCTTGATTATGTTTGTACGAATTATTTGAGCCTTAGAGCAAGCTCTGTGAGGCAGGTGGAGCTGTAGGCCCAGGGCCTTGGCGTGGGTACGTGGGAGATCCAGGACGAGAAGCAGTTAGCTCCTTGCATCCTGAATGTCAGCTTGAACCGTGTTATCATTAGGATGAACTGGCAAGGAGCTAAAGTCCCATACATGGTTTTAGTTAGAGATGAGTACAGTAATCGTTATTAATAATGATGACTTGAAGTCACCAAAGAAAACTTAAAACACATTCCGTATTGTATTTAGTGGATCAAGGAATTTCCATCACTGTTGATTAAAAACAAATGCTGATGTTACTGACTGAGTAAATTATACAATTATTTGAAAAGTTTACTTATCCTATCTCCTTCTGGCATTATATGAAATAGAGGTGGAGGCTACGGACTTGGTAGTGAGAAGGTGCAGCCCAGGGACACAGCTTGCTGGCTGATCCGCTAGGATAAGGCACTTCACTCCCCTGAGCCTTGGTTTCGTTTACAGATTGGTGATATGATTAGTATCCATTTCGGAGAAGTTTTTTTAAAAAAGTTTTTTGTTTTTGTAGAATAGAATCTTGCTGTGTTGCCCAGGCTGATCTCTAACTCTTGGCCTCAAGTGATCCTTCCACGTCCACCTCTCAAAGTGCTGGGATTACAGGTGTGAGTGACCACGCCTGGCCAGCAGAGACATTTTATGAGGATTAAATGACAATAATGTATATAAAATACTTAATGCATTATGTAAAATGCTTAGTGCATAGTAAGCACTCTATTTTATCATGAATTAGTTATTATTTATTGGTAAATATGCTTCAATTCTTCTTTGTTCTTTTATATTTTAAAATTCAGTGTCAACCATGTACTTCTTCACTGTAATTTTTATTACAGCGTAAAAGCTAGAAGTAGGAAACACTTGGTGTGTTAGCATAGTCTCCATTCATTATAACTTCTTTTACATGACCTTCTATTTTTTTTTTAACAGAAATGTATGCAATGAGTAAATTTAGTTTTGGGAACGCACATTGCATATTGACTGTGGGTAGATATTCATTGTGATTTCTTCTTTCAAACATGTTTAGTCCTTCAGTCGGACCTCAGGAATTGTCTGCATTCCATGAGTTCCATTTGTACGTGACTCTTTGGGAGCAGTTTTTGGCCTTTGAAATTTGGGATGAGCCTTGCTTTTTGTGGACATTTTATTATATTTTATCATAATGATCTATGTATAATCAAATTCAGTGTCAGTAAACACAGAAAAGGGCAAAAATGTTTGAGTATGTATAAGAGAGATTATAATTAGCTTTAGATCATTCAAGGAATGGTTATCTAGTTTATGGCTGTATTTAGTTTCTTGTTTGTCCCTTAAATTCACTGGCTTTGTCAGTTTTAATCTTCACTTGTACCTTCTGTGGAATGAAATGAGAATGTGTTTTCACTGTTGGAACTTTTTAGTTTTAGATGTGTCAGATGTTAGCTATAGTTTGCTGTTGTTGTAGGATATACATAGCACTTACAAACAGCCGAAAATTTCACTAATACAATTTATCTAAAGTGAGTCTTCTTGGATATAGATCTTTAACACTCCCTGTTTTCTGGCACGATTGAGGAATTAAATGACCAATTTGGCCTCATATCCTATTTAATTAAGAGTAACTAGACCCAGCATAACTAGACTGCTAATTTTTAGAGATTTAGGCTACTAATATTATAAACATATTGAGAACAAGTGAATTTTCTTTGATGGTTCATAATCTCTTGGGACATAGCAAAGTATCAGAATCTCCTATTTATATAAGTATAAGCTTCATTGTACTCTTGATGTGAGGAAATGCCTGTTGAGGCAGAAAATACAAAAAAAATTTATCACATTAGGTGATAAATTTCTTTCCCCACGGGGGTATTTTGAATTTAGGAAAAGTTGTCCTAGACAAGACCCTGAACTCTTGTAAACTAAAATATAAATGTAGCATTGATTGTTGCTTAAAATACAGAAGGTGGTGAATTGTTTTGAAGTGAAAAAAATAGGCTGGGTGTGGTGGCTCATGCCTGTAATCTCAGCACTTTGGGAGGCTGAGGCGGGAGGGTAGTTTGAGGCCAGGAGTTTGAGACTAGCCTGAGCAACATAGTAAGACCCTGTCTCCACAAAAAAATCAGCCCGGCATGGTGGCACTCACCTGTAGTCACAGCTACTTGGGAGGCTGAGGCTAGAGGATCGCTTCAGCCCAGGAGTTTGAGGCTGCAGTGAGCTATGATGACACCACTGCACTCCAGCCTGGGCAACAGAGCAAGATCCTGTCACTAAGTAGAAATATACATATATATTGTGGCATCAGGAAGAGATGTTTGTCAAGGGTCACTGGATGATGGAGGATGACCCAGTGGAGAGCTGAGTCCGTTTGTGTGGCCCAGAAGATGAAAGAAAGCTGCTCAGGTCACAGTTGAGAGAAGAGCCACAGCCAGGACATCAGGGCCAGGGAGCACCGTGAGCATCTTCCCACTCCTAGACCGTCTCAGACAAACTAAAGACAAAATAATGAGGGAAATTAAATGGAAAAAGTGTAGACTATAGTGAAGAAGCATCTGGCAGAAGGATTAGAGCACGGGAGTCCTACTGCAGAGGCCTTGTGGGGGCAGGGGAGAAGTGACAGTCAGGACAGCTTCAGTGATGTGACCTGGCTCCCGATAGGAAAGGCTTTTCTTCTGAGGAGACAGAAGGACTAGGAAAAGAGTGAAGGTGGGAGGGATCCGTTGATACTGCTTAATGACGCTACCCATCCGTCTCTCCGTTGCACATTTGCTTAATACCTACTTTGCGTCGGACTTGGTGTTGGGGCTGTGGGTGCGAAGAAGAAAGCGGTACCCAGGAGCTCGGGGTCCAGAGAGGTTGAGACGCGGAGATCTCGCGAGCGGTAGACGTGCTGCGTTTGCGGTATGGGCAACGCAGGGGGCGCAGAGGCCGATCCCCCCACGCCGCCTGGGCGAGTTGGCGTTGGCCAGGGCATGGGATGGGAGAAGCATACGTGCAAAGATGGAAAGTGAGAGACAACGTGGCGCATTAAAGAGAGCTTCGGCTCATCTGCCGTGTTTGTAGCCTTGGGGCCGTGCCAAGAATGTCAAGAGACGGGACGAAGAAGTCGGAAGGCCCCAGATCCTGAAGAATCTTGATTGCTGTGCCGCTGACGGGGAGGGAGCCTTTGGAGGGTTTTAGGCAGGGAGGCAAAACAGCCAGGGTGATGGTTGCAAGGGCTCGCTGTGGGGCACTGCTGTGCGCTGTCCAGATACCCCTTCAGTGAAAGCGCTGGGGCCCAGCCTCTGGGGGTGCTTTCAGCCCCTTCAGCAATCGCCCCAGCTGCAGTGAACTGCCTTGCTCAGAGGATGGAGATGGAGGATCTCACATCCAGTGACTGATGAGGTGGGGGTTTGAAGGCCAGGCCATCGAGGCCCAACTTTGGATAACTCTGAAGGACCATTTTACCTCCACAGCTCACCGTGGGATTGGTAGAGGCCGTTCGGGAGCCTGCTTTGCAGCTCAGCTTTTTTCTACTACCCAGTCCTGGGCCTTTCTGATTCCTAGCTCAGTGAAATGGCTAGGCTCTATTTGGTGTCCCCTTCATGTGCTGAGGTCTGGAAATTGTCTCCAGGTAGAGAGCACAGGCAATCACAGGGCTCATTTTCCTGTTCCCTTCTCTGAAGGATGACACTCTTGTACTGCCTGTTGTAGTCTCAAGTTAATTGTTTCCTATATTTTTTCTAATTTTCTGGTTGTTTACAGAAGAAGGTTAATTCTGGACCCTGTAACTCCTTGGTGGCCAGACCTGAAGTTACCTGTTCTACTTGGAATATGTTGAACTGTGAGATGTTGAGGTAGAGCTGTTCATTGTGCTGTTAGCTACGTGTTCATTCAACAAGATTCAGCTTACATTTGTTGAACACTTGCTGTGTGCTAGGTTTTCGGTTAGTACTAGGGTCTTAAAGATGAAAGATTTTAGTCCTTGCCCCTGGGGAGATCTTAGTCTAGTGAATTCTTAATTGAAGCTAAGGGAGATGTTCTGGAGAATAAGCAAACTAAGTAGATGTCGATTTCCCAAATTGTCCCTGGCCATTCCCAACTCTTGCATCAATATGGGGTCGTATTGCTTTACAGTGAAGTCATTGAGCACTACCCCACCTGTGTTGTACTAACACAGAGAGATAATGATGCTGTTTCACAGGATGAAAGTAGTTTTAACGTCCCTACTGCCTCTGTCTCAAACAGGTTTCCAAATGCACCGTTAGATGGACTCACTACCTACAAAGACATACATACAGGCAGACACACAAACTCACCACTTCTGCTTAATATCCCTGGTCCAGGAACGGGGTCCCTGACTAAACACCAAGAGGAAGATGTATGCCATGGGTAATTGAGCTAATAGTACTTTTGTTTTGGCTTTATGATCTTCAGATAAATAGTGATTTTTTGTAAGAATAATTGATTACAATTCCTGTAAGGCAGGGTGAAACGCATACTTTGTTGTTCACTGTTTATGGCATGGAATTTTCTTCCTTTTTTTTCTTTTTTAATCACGGATTTTGATTTCAAGAGGTAGGTAGAACAGAGGTAATTTTAAGAATATATTGTGTGGCCGGGTGCGGTGGCTCACGCCTGTAATCCTAGCACTCTGGGAGGCCGAGGTGGGAGGATTGCTCAAGGTCAGGAGCTGGAGACCAGCCTGAGCAAGAGTGAGACCCCATCTCTACTAAGAATAGAAAGGAATTATCTGGACAACTAAAAATATATATAGAAAAAATTAGCCGGGCATGGTGGCGCATGCCTGTAGTCCCAGCTCCTTGGGAGGCTGAGGCAGAAGGATTGCTTGAGCCCTGGAGTCTGAGGTTGCTGTGAGACAGGCTGACACCACAGCACTCCAGCTCAGGCAACAGAGCCAGACTCTGTTTCAAAAAAAAAAAAAAGAATATATTGTGTGATTATTAGGTGCAAAGTCAATTATTAGGTGCAGTTTGTTTACCTACTGGATGTATATCAATGTTATATTTTGTAATTAGGTATCTTAACTGTTTGACAGAATTTATTTTGTACTTATTGGGGTAGTAGTCCTATTAATTTTTTTTTATTTTTTTTTTTTTGAGACAGAGTCTGGCTCTGTTGCCTGGACTAGAGTGCCGTGGCGTCAGCCTAGCTCACAGCAACCTCAGACTCCTGGGCTCAAGCAATCCTTCTGCCTCAGCCTCCCCAGTAGCTGGGACTACAGGCATGCGCCACCATGCCTGGCTAATTTTTTCTATATATTTTTAGTTGTTTGATTAATTTCTTTCTATTTTTGGTAGAGATGGGGGTCTCACTCTTGCTCAGGCTGGTCTCAAATTCCCAACCTTGAGCAATCCACCTGCCTCTGCCTCCCAAGAGTGCTAGGATTACAGGCGTGAGCCACCGTGCCCAGCCTAATTTTGTTTTAAATGGCATGGACTAGTCATTGTCTGATTATTAAGGAATTTTTAAAGAAAAAAAGAATTCATAGAGAAAACTTGAATCAAAAAAATAAAGATAATTTCCCCTCTAGTTTCCATCCTGCCAGAGAACATCATGTAAGGTGTTACTCTGAACTTTTCCTGTAGAAGGGCAGGTTTGAACTGATGGTATCCGTGGGAAGGTGTTCAGCCTGTCACTGTAGAAGAGAGAGTGCAGCTGATTGTCCTTCGAGAGGACCCAGCGGCTCAAACTCCCACCCTGGCCTCACTGGCATTGCCAGCCAGACTGAAGATTTATCACAGCTCAGAATAGCCCAGTAACCGAACTGGAAGATATATATATAACTTCTACAGCAACAAGGAACTGGTTTTTGTCCATTCATGGTGCTTGAAATGTGCTTAAAAATTGGTGAGATGGTTGGATTTGGTGCTTTTTTGGGACTGTGAGTCCTGCTTTTTATAGCATCGTAAAATCATGGAATTATTTAGCTGAAAGAGCTCTTAGAGGGAGTCTGGCTCCACCTATATGTTATAGATGAGAAAATGGGCGATCAGATGTGTTCAATGAATTCTCTAAACTTGGGATAGAACGAAAGCCAAAACTCAGATCTGCTAACTAAACCACCAGTCCAGGAATAATTCTCCTACATGATCTTGCCTCTGCCTAAGACCAGTTTCCGAGACTGCGCTTAGTGTGGCTTCGGGTGTCCCAGGCGCGAAGGGAAGCACTTGTCTTTCCCTTGGCAGCCAGCCAGCATCTCATGGGTGCTGGTCCTTGCTTCTCTCTCCCTGGGCAGGGATCTTGAGGCCAGACTGGGTTATATTCCTACTGGAAGCCAGTCTCACAGTAAAACTCACTCACTGTATCTGCAGAACACAGAGCTGAAGCACAGTGGTAACGATGGCTGGGGATCAGGTTAGGGGAGGTAGAATGTGTCCCATCTTCCTGACTACCCAGCATAGTGCCTGGAACATACAAGCTGCACATTACTTTTTGGGTAAGTGATTGACTAATAATAAATGAATGAAAGCTAAACAATAACAGAACATTTTTTTCCATAGTCTTCTTGAGATGTTTTAGGAGATTAACCCTTGCTGTTCTTTTCCAGTTTAAATTTTTATGAACCATCAAGATATAATGCAGGCATTAAAATTATGTCTGTAGATATTAATAACATGGAAATGCCAATGCTTAATATTTACCAGAACCAAAAAAAAAGGACTGTGGTATAATTACAACTCTGTAAAAATAAAGGACTTATGATAAAAATTTTCTAAAAAGTCACCGAAATATTAAGAATGGTAGTATTTGGATGCTGAGGCCATGGATACAGTTTATTCTTTTAGTTTTCTGTAATATTTGAAATTACTTGAATAAACACATATTATTAAATGCTGTTATAGTACAAAAATCCTCTTTAAAATAAATACACTTTATGTGCCATTTTGTAGAAAGTAAATTTGAACAATAGTTTGACTTTTTATAAATACAGTATATGTAATTTAAAGGATTTTTTTCATTCTCTAAAAATACCTGGGTACATTTCTTAATCCTCCTCCCTGTGGTGGTGGGGTAGGGAAGGAAAGGGGTGATACCTTTCCTCACCATCAGCAGGGTCACAGCCCACATTCCTATGACACAAGACAGATTAACAAGAGAAAAGCACACATATTTCTTTAATCATAACTTTTGTGTGTGATACTGGAGCCTTCCAAGGCCCAAAGACTGAGAGTGAGCTCTCCATTGTTACGCTAAGGTGGATGAAGCACGACAGCTGTGTAGAGATATGATTGGGCGAAAGGGTAGGCTATGACAGCAGTAGACTGACGGGAAGCCCAGCAAGGCCTGTGCCATCTGTTCAGACTCTTGGCCTCTCTGTGCAGCGTTCCGTCCATCCGGGAATGTGGCAGGACCGCTCTCTGGAATGCTGGAGGTCTTATGACTTACCAACAAGGTAGGTCAGAGAATGTCTTCATGGCCAGTTGTTAAACAGAAAGGTGGGGGAAAGAGGTTTTTAGGTGTTACGGTTGGCTTTGGGGAAACGGGTTTGGTTTCTATGACCCACCTTGGGGAAGAGGGATTCTAGTTTCTACGGCTTTGCCTCTGGGGAGAATGAGGAGTGAGAGATGGGAGGGCAGGAGAAAAGGCCAGAGATGAACTTTGATTCTGAGGCTCAGCTGTGGATTAGAGGAGCAAATTTATTTTTGTTCTTGTCAATGATTTCTAATTCGACTGGGCTCACTTGTCCTGGCCAGCCTGCCCGTCCCCCAGTCCACATTGGCTAGGTCCTGCCTGCATTAGCTGGGGAAGCTTGACGGCAGGAAGATAGATATTGCTCCTTTTCCTTTTATGTCTGTTACGACAAATTTTACTTTTTTGGACTCTCCTAGGCGGTTAGTTACTGCTGTTTGTGCTTCCTGAGCTCTCTGTTCCTGTCTCTAGAAAGCATTTTTCATTTATTCATCGCTGCATCTCCCTGCCTGATGCAGTGCCTGGGAAATAGTAAGCACTCAATTGGTATTTGTTAAATGAATGAATTATTACTGGCTCACTTGGAGCTCTCACTCCCCATGAATTTGGTCCATGTTTTTATATTATTTATCTTACGCTCTAGTGCTAGAATAAAATTAGGTCAGAAAGCTTCTAAATTAAGCAAGAAACTTAAGCAATCGTAGAGGAGGAAAAACTGTCCTAGGTTCAGTGGCCCTGCCAATTAAACTGACAAAAGAGATTGACAAGAGAAAAAACAGCTTTAATTACTCACATATGCGCAGAAGTTCACAAAGAAATACAGCACAATTTGGGGGCCTATATACAATGCAAAGGATGACAAAGAGTGGAGAAGGAGGTAGACAAAGGAGAAGGGGTGTAAGTTATGGGAAGGTGATTAGGAAATGTATACAAGATTGTTCAGTAAGGTTTTTTTGGAGATAGAAGTGCCTTATCCATTGACAGGAGTTGTTAATAGACATCCTCCTCTTTGTGGTACTGGAGTGGGAGACACCTTTACAAATGGAAATTTCCTTTGTACATGTAAATTTCCTTTACAAAAGGGAAACTAGCCCTGTTTTTAGAGCTTGTCCTGCTGTTCTCAAGTTGCCTTCAGCTCAAAATAATCCTTATGCCAAAGAGGACTATTTTGGGATGACATATTCGGGTCCTCTTCACAGACGTGTATATATGATTCAGGGTTGTAGTGGGTCTTGGACATTATAAGACAAAACAGACTCTTATCTGAAAAAGGTTAATTTTGCTAATTTCCTCTATAAGGGAGCACAGTTAAAGAAAAAGATGGGTCCCTGGCCAAGCAGCAGCTGGTGCCTCTGTTGATAAAAGCATTTTTATTTTGGGTCAGTTATAGTAATGAGGGCCAAAAGGAAAAAGCAAATCACTTTGCCTTTGTCCTTTTTTAATAAGAAATTAATTTCTGTGTGTGAAAGTATTTCTGCAGCTGCCACTAATATTGGCAAATATTTTTCTGGAGAAATACTTTGTTTTAGAAACAAACTTTTCGTTTTAACAGCCAACGTATTTTGGCTGTCATTAAATATTTGCTGTCAAACATTTCAAATTTAGAGATATTTCTTTTAAATGTCTTGGAAAGACTAGCGTTTGGAATTTTAGGGATAACGATCCTTCATTAGTAGGGAAATGCCACACAACAGAAACGTGTAAAAATGCTTGTACAGTTATGTTACTCAAACACGTGACAAAAATACTGTTATAAGGCTGGGCGCGGTGGCTCACCCCTGTAATCCTAGCACTCTGGGAGACCAAGGTGGGAGGATCGCTTGAGCTCAGGAGTTGGAGACCAGCCTGAGCAGGAACAAGACCCTGTCTCTACTAAAAATAGAAAAAATTAGCCAGGCATGGTGGTGTGCGTCTGTAGTCCCAGCTACTCGGGAGGCTAAGGCAGGAGGATCACTTGAGCCCTGGAGTTTGAGGTTGCTGTGAGCTATGATGATGACTGCACTCTAGCCAGGGTGACAAAGCAAGACTCTGTTTCAAAAAAACAAAACAAAACAAAAAACATACTGTTACAATCACAGTGAGATTCTGCATGTATTTTCCCAAATGTTTCAGTCATTTATCTTCTCAGAATTTTGCCAGTTCTATGTGCAACCATTTTGACCACAGTTTAGAAGGACTAGTTCAGCTTTGTAAATTTAACAGGATTTCTCAGTTCCCCCAACCTCCTTTTTTCCCCAGAATAGTTTGGGACCAAAGTTCCTCTTGAAACCTTGATAACCCAAGGGGCAGGAAGTAGAAATCATTGCAAGTAAAAATTGACATTTTACCTTTAAGTACATCCAGGAAGACATTTGAGGGCAGTTCAGTGTTCCTATGGCCAAGAATTGTGGCCATGTGGGGAGAAAAAATTTTTTGTTAAAAATGGAAGAAAGGCTGGGTGTGGTGGCTCACACCTGTAATCCTAGCACTTTGGGAGTCGGCGGCAAGAGGATTGCTTAAGGCCAGGAGTTCGAGACCAGCCTGAGCAAGAGCAAGACCCCATCTCTACAAAAAATAGAAAAATTAGTCGCACGTTGTGGCACACGCCTGTAGTTCCAGCTACTTGGGAGGCTGAGGCAAGAGGATTGCTTGAATCCAGGAGTTTGAGGTTTATTTATTTGTTCCCTCTTTTAATCTTCAAACATCTATTGCCATGCCATGTTCAATAAGGATCCAACAGCAAACAGTCTGCTCGGACAAAGCCAGAATCTGGAATCTGGAGACGACCCAGGGCCAAGGACCCTGCTTCACCGGGCCAGGGTAGGCTCAGTGGAGAAGTGTCTGAGGAATGGATTGCTCATGTGAGCCGGTCAAACTAACATGCAGGACCTACAACCTCTAAACTGACGCAGGGAGGTAGGCAGTATACTCCTGCTTAAAATGCCAGGAAGGGTCTACCGAGAACTAGGCAATGGCAGTCAGGGCTGCAGCCAGCTTGGAGTGCTGCCGTTCTTCCTGGAGTGAGTACCGGAGATGAGTGATCTGTTAGTTACACAGCTGCTTCGTTGGGGAAGAAGATAATTCAGCTAAAGCCGAGCTACTGAGTGACCAGGTTGGCCTAATTACTTGTGTCTTTTCACTATTTGGAAAGTTTAAATAATTTGTATTAAGATAAGATGGTTTTTATACCTCTTTGAAGGTGTATGTCATGTTTAAGATGGTCTTTTTTCATTTTGATGGGCTGGCATTTTATAGAGTAATTTGTGCTTGGCTTGCTGGAGTGGAGGGAGCCGGGGCAGAGAGGGATAAAAATCACACGGCAGCCCTGGACTGCTGGTCTCCCAGAGGGAGGAGACTGAGGAGATGGGAGGGGGAGGCAGAGTAAGAGTGTATTCACCAGGAGTAAAATCATTAAAAAAATATTTTTGAGTATAAAGAATCCTTAAGAATATATTTTTCTTATGAATAATAAGTCCTTTTACTACGTTTCTCATGACCTTCTTGCCCATCCTCCACCCCCTCACTGTTCCACACCACCCTGGAAACACCAATGATCCATTGCTTCTAGGCATGACTCTATCGATTCAGGGTCTCTGTGGGACTCAGACTATCGTGACATGTGGTTTGTACAAGAGTGATGGGACAGGAACAAGCAGAACCTGGCAGAAGCGATGGAGTAGGTCACTAAGTCATTCATATGCTTTGTGTAGGGTTTAGTGTGTTGTCTACAAATTAGGCCTTTTCTAGAGCTCAGAACTAGAGTCTAGCTGGCTTTGAGAGATATGGCATTGAGAAATATTAAGATAATCTCATTTATTGAAGGCACATAAACTTCCATTTTCCACTACCAAATTTCTCTTTCTTACCAATAAATAACAATGTACATTTGTATCTCATTTTGTAATTTCAGCCTGCTTCATACATCATCTCATCCAGTCCTTACAGAATGTCTCTGAGTGAGTTTATTTGTACCTTCTCTTATTCCAGGGAAAGTTTGAAGTACTTTATACAGACATGTAAAATTCAATAGAATAAAAAATAGATGGGGGTGTTGGGGTGAAGGAAAAATAAAGATAGACAGATATGACAAGTGATAAAACACGTTATTTTCCATAAAATCATTTGCAGTTGCCAGAGATGGGTGATTGCAGTCAGAAAAGAGAGGGAAACCTTGTTTATAAAAATAACATGGTCATTAGACTGAAAGAGTAGATGCTCAGGATCACAGTTTTTCCTGGTACGGAGACCTGAGAGAATTTTCCATGGCGCGTTCTCATAAAAGGAACACTGTGGTTTATGGGCTGTGTACTCCTGAACTGCTGTGTAAAGAGTACAATGGCAGGTTTCTCTTGACTGCTTCCTAGAACGTCCTGCACAGTGCAGCTTACGGGATCCCATCAGAGCACATTTTAATAAAAGCAGTTCTCCAAGGGGCTAGAACAATGCAGTTCAGGTTCATAGCTCCCTGACAACGGCTGGACGGGATCCAAAGACAACATCCAGGAATGGGTGGACTCTAACCGTTTCAGGCATTCCTCCAGGAATATTGTTTCTTGTAATCCAGTGTTTTTAAAAACGCAGCAGAGAACTCGAGGTTAGATTCTTTGGCAGGAATCTGAAAGTCTTTGAGCTGGCCCAGACAAAATCATTATCCTCATTTCACAGATGAAGAAACGGGACCTTGGAGAGGCTGAATGATTGCCCGAGGCCGTGGGGTCAGCGCAGGCGCTGAGACTAAACCACATTCTTCTGGCTCTAAATCTGGTGCTCTTTCAGCCAGTTCATCTCACTTCTCTCTAACTGAAGTAGAAGTCTGTCACAGTGACAGAATGTTAATAATGAATATTTAAGCATTCTCCATTTACTCCCTGCTTCGATGTTAACTAAGTTAACTGTATAACTGAAGTCCCATCCTCCCGGTCCTTCGTGCTGCACTCTCTGGATTGGTGGGTACCATTCCCTAGCATGTTTTTGTCCTTTTACTGTATATGCATACGCATGTGTGTTTGAAATTTACGTAAAGTGCATAAACGCCTGTGCAATAAGTACAGCTGTCCTGTTGCACTTGCTCCCTTGCCCCAGCATTGTAGTTTTGATATACGTCCATGCTGATACTGGTCGTTTGTTCATTTTAGCTGTGGAACAGTCTTCCTTTGTGTAAATCGACTGTAATACTCATTCTCCTGTTGATGGGATTGGAGTATTTTCACTTTTTTCTATTGCAAACGGTTCTACCCTAAACCTTCTTGAACATGTGTCCCTTTGTATACGTGCAATTTTAGAGCATTTTTTAGTTGGCAGAAATTTACTAAGTCACCACCAGTTGCCGCTTTACTTGAGCATCAGGCAGTTGTGAGAATTTCTTTGCTGAGCCCTCCTGGGCAAACCTTGGACCTCGAGTGCTGTTCTAGCCTCAGTGGGCCTTCGGCCGCCCTCCCGGGCCCCCTCCCAGCCCCCCTCCCAGCCCTAGTGTGCTTCTCTGGTCTGTTTGTTCATGTTTTCGACTGTGACCTGTTCCATGCACCTTCATTTGTCAGGGACTCGCCCGCATCTTTGCTCCCCGGCTCCTGAGAGATGACCTCCCTTCTTATTTCCCTGAGAAAAATGAGGCCATCTGATGACAGTTCCCCTCATTCCTCTCTCCTTCAGAATTTCTCAGCATTTCCACCCAGAAAAATGGTGAACATATTTTGCAAACCACAAATTCTTTGTGGAATGAATGGAGGAATAGCTTTAAAAACAAATTTCTGAGACCCCAAATTGGAACAATATCTGACCAGGATGCACTCTGTCTTCAAAATCGCTCATTCAGATACCCTCTGACCACGGCCTTCAGCACCTGTAGCTTATTTCCTGAAGTGCTCCAACAAACAGTTCTTCAACCTCACCGGGGCAGTGGTCTGTGCCCCCCTCATTCCATCGGTTCCCCGTTTCCTGTCTTCACCTTCCTCCTCCCCATTTCATGCTCCCCCCGTCAGAGCCTGACTTTTAACTGCCTCATCTCCTGCAGGGCTGTCCAGGGAATTTTCCCTTATTTCTCCTGTATTCAGTCCCCAGTCTCTGGTTTTCTCACGTTTAGTTTAGTTTTTTATTTTGTTGGAATACTTCCTTCCATCTTATTTTACTCTCTTATTTTGTTGGAGTAAAGTAACCCCACCAATAGCTTTCTTTCTTTCTTTCTTTTTTCTTTTGAGTTGAGAGAGTCTTGCTATTTTGCCCAGGCTGGTCTCAAGCCCCTGAGTAGCTAGGATTATATAACCTTGCTCAGCTTCCTGCCAGTAGCTTTCTAAGAGTGAGTGCATAGGACATAAATTTTTTGGAGCTTTGCATGCCATGAGATGACTTTTTTCTACCCTAACACTTGGTTCATACTTTAGCTGGATTTAAACTATAGATTGAAAAGTTTTCTCTCAGGATTTTTTTTTTTAATTGTGGTAAAATGCACATAAAGTTTACCATCTTAACCATTTTTAAGTGTATAGTTCGGTGATATTAAGTATATTCACACTGTGGTGCAACTATCAATACCATCTGTTTCCTGAACTCCTTTCATCTTGTAAAACTGAAACTCTATATCCATTAAACAATTAAAAGTTAATCAGGGCCGGGCGCGGTGGCTCACGCCTGTAATCCTAGCACTCTGGGAGGCCGAGGTGGGCGGATCGTTCTGAGCTCAGGAGTTCGAGACCAGCCTGAGCAAGAGCGAGACCCCATCTCTACCAAAAAATAGAAAGAAA